>JARHVA010002070.1:1285000-1322500 GCA_037957365.1 Torreya grandis
TTGATGCCACAAACACACCTAATAAGAACATACCTCAATAATTTCCCCCTTTATCATTGATACCAAACACTCTTAACACAATAGACCAATCTCATCTCTCCAAACTAGTTCTCCCCTTCAAGTCTTTCTCCCCTTTTAAAATTAATGAAAAAGGTCATAAACACTTGTTACAGGTTCATTTATACATAGTAAATTGATCTTAGGACCTAATCATTTTACTCATGAAAGATCCATAGATCTTCAAACAAACTTCTCAGCTCATTAGGGCTTGTCTCATCTCAAGACACTTTCAACAAGTCATCTAAAAAAAAAAGGTTTGCATACATTTTTACAAACATTTTTCCTTTCCACATGATCCTTGCACCATAGGCTCAATTATAATGATTTAGACAACTTTTTAGGAATAGTGAAACAAATCTTTCCATATAATCATGCTCTCCTTTCAAGTTTACCCAACACATCCTTGGCATATACTAGGAATGTCTAAAAATAATATCATTATTCTAAAGAACAATCTTAGACATACAGTCTATACCACTATCTATACTCGTTTCATAAAATCTCATGGCTCAAGTCATCTCCTTGGATAACATACAGTCATACTAGGTCTCTTAGACCACTTATCTTCTATATGATATTCTTTAAAATGACTTAATACATCACCATCATCAATCACTTATCAAGACTCTATTAATTAAAGTCATTCTTAGATCATTGAATATTCTTTATGGTAGTTGAAATTTGTTATCATGTTTCCTTTGTGACCTTATGAGGTCATCTTTGATAGTAATGAACCAATATATTGATAACATAGTTTTTCAAGAGATATTATAGTAATATTCATCATGTTTATAAAATTATTAGGATGCTATAGAAATATGATCACAAATAGATATTCTAGGACAACTCACATATGACATACAACCTACCATTCTATTCTTAAAACCATATTTACACCATGGATCACATGATCAAGACTTCTATCTTCAAATATGTTAGTCTTATAGACCAATTTTCAACTCTTAATTCACTAGTATATCTTTGCTTCCTAGGTATTAGATTGAATTTAAATAGGCTTTTCAAACAAGATAACCATAGCACAAAATACTGTAACAAGTCCATCTACAACTCTACTAATATTTTATGGATCAAATGAGAGCCATTTGAATCATGTACATTAATATTAGCATTTACAGACCTTCTCAATTTGGATCAATCTGAACATACACAAAGTGTTTATAGATGCTTCCTCTTATAGATAAGTGTCTCTATGAAGCCTAATTAAAGAAACCCCTTATTACAAAGTTCTAAATTAATGGATCACCCTAGTCCCTATCATAAATCTAAATGTTCTTGTTAGGAACCATATATGGTTTGTCATTCTCTTTCTTCTCCTTCTTTTGAGTTGAAGCATTGACCTTTTGCATAGCTTTTTGAGAATTGAAAACACACACTGACAAAGGAATTTCTTGACATACCTCATCAAACAAACCATATTGTCTCTTAGGTTCATATTGATCAGACATAACTTTATTGTGACTCCATACCTAGGTTTGTATTTTATTATACATTTTGGGGTAGAATCTAGCAATATGTCCCATGTTATGACAACTATAACAGTCCACATTATCCATACCTATTTCTGACCAACTACTCTTTCTATTAAAATATCTCACTCTATGACCAAAATGATTACATGAAAATAAATGACCATGAAGTGAACTTACATACCATATAGAATTTGGTTGTCTAATAGATCTTTTGACTTTCTTTTCATTCTTCTTGGCTGCAACTATATCTTTGCCTTTCTCAACCTTTCTCATCTTAACTATGAGTTTGTCATGCTCAATCTTCATAGAATCTAGCTTTGTCTTTAGCTTCTTGCATTCTTCCTATTTTGAACTCATATTTGTAATTGTAACCTTTAGCTAACCCTTGATATGTTTGATGATCTTCTTATCCTATTTGATTATTTCAACCATTTCCTCAAGCTTGGTTTGAAGATGACTCATCTTTAATTCATGTTCCATAAAGGACTTGAAATTTTATTTAAGATTTTAAAGGATCATCTCATGTTCATAACCCTTGAATTTAGTGTTACTCATCCTTGTCTCAATAATACTAATCCATTATTTAAGTCCTTTACCATTGATTTTAATTCTTGATTCTATTTCATTAGTTGTTTAGCCATCTTGTACTTTTAGGATCACCTTCAAGCTATCAAGCCTCCTTTAAAGGACCTGATCTGATACCAATTATTATAAGTATCTACTGAGATGGGGGGAGGTGAATTAGTTTCATAACAATAATTATTCAATTCCATTCATAATTTGAAGAAGCATTCATTCATATAAAGATCAAAGCATACATAAACAACCACATAAGCATATCATAAGAGAACACAAGAGATATGTGGGAAAAACTCTTGGGGGATAAAACCCACTAAAACATGATTATGTAATATAATATTATAATTCAAATATCCAAATTTTAGTCAAGCACTAACTTCACACGGAGTTCCAACCCCT
Organism: Torreya grandis; assembly: GCA_037957365.1. Classification (NCBI taxonomy): domain Eukaryota; kingdom Viridiplantae; phylum Streptophyta; class Pinopsida; order Cupressales; family Taxaceae; genus Torreya; species Torreya grandis. Next base: position 1,287,529 of record JARHVA010002070.1, read on the forward strand.
ACCTAGTTAAGCACACACTCAACTAGTCTTCTACAAGCTCAATCTTACAAAAAGGCTCCAACCCCATATGTGGTAAACCATCTTGGGGTATAAAACCCACTGAACCATGTATGTGTACTATAGTCCTATAATTTCAATATAAAAATTTTAGTAAAGAACCAACTTCACAAAGAGATATAACCCCTACCTAGCTAAGCACCCACTCAACTAGTATTCTACAAGCTCAATCTTTCAAGGAGGATATGAACCACTAGGTATATTAGAAAAAAAATAACCTATACTATTTTATAATATTATCACACAATTTATAATCTTAAACTGATGATAACCTAGTTTTTTTGCACTCTTTGCCCTTCAACTCAATCAAATAGCCTCTTACACCTTCTTGCTCAACATACCTCTTCAAGGATCATTAGATCCATTGACCTGATCATAAAACCAAAATAAATATGTTATATAAACATTTATTATCATATTATCCATATAATGGTCCTTAATTACATATTATTCTCTTTAAAAGGCTCTCTCCTTCAATTGTATCCCCTCACTCAACCAAAATAGGCTAATTAGGCCTTACTTATATACTAAACTCTTCCCTTCACCCATATTGGTTGGAAAAGATACTTTATGAAATTTATTTAAAATTTAAATATGTAATAATACACATTTCAAAAAATAAATAATCACCACACAATTTAGTTATCTTTCATAGGGACCAAAACCTTATTAGGCCTAATAGAGACCTAAAAGAATTAGGCCTTCTCTAAGGCACATGTTACACTCAGACCCATTGGACCACCTTAAGTCTATTAAAATGTTTAAAAAAAATTAAAATGTCACTTTAATATACCCTTAATAGACTCTTATTTTTTCCCTAACACCATTTACTTTATTTCATACCTTGGACCTACCAATTGGGGCTACTCGCCTTTTAGGCCTCCTTATTACCAAAAGTTTATCAACCATATCTTAAGCATACAATTAATTTTAATCAAAAAACCATTCAAAAAAATTAATTAATATATCATAAATTTCATATAAAACATATCCATGTACATTTTACTTCACTAAATAGGGCAACAGGCTTCAAACCAGCTCTTGTAAAATGACCACTCAGAATGGTCAAACATAGTTAAAGTACAGTCAAGAACTCTTGACTCTCTAAATTATTTTTAAAAATTTAAATTAATATAATTTAATTAAAAATATAATTACATATCTTATTAACATATTAATATTTATTGGATTATTCAATTCTATCCAAACCACATCCAACTCATCACTCCCAAATGACCACTCAAATGACTTGATTGCTCCAGAAACACATTCATGAAGAAATTGTTAATTATAACTTTAAAGGACACATTAATGAAATATAATTATCATTAATAGTGTATATTATTCTTCTATATCACTCAAATAATTATATATCACATGTTTTAATAATAATCATTGGTCTTACAGACTAATCTCTCAGCTCTCTCTTACATTATGCATACACAGTTTGCTAAGGAATTTTAGATTACACATCTCAACAACTTAACCTATATATAAATATTTAATAAATAATTATTAAATAAAAAACATTAAATAAAAACAATACACTCATTTTATACATCAACTCTTGTCATATAGACTCACATTCTTCATTTCACCTAACATACCAAGAACTGCCAAACACTGCAAACATCTAGTCATGGAAACATGACATTATATCATATAAAAAATAATTATAATGATATTAAAATACATTTAAAATATAATATAAACTCATTATATAACCATCCAACACAAAAATCATATGCTCTAATGGTAACTTTGCTCCTATACACCATTCTCAATGTCTTCGGTTTCACTATCACGTCTTCTCAATATAAGACATCTTATGAACACATTTTTCATCCATTTTAGTGAAATAAAAATCATATAATAAAAATGGATAATATTTACATGTATTTAATAAATTCCTCCATCCTTTGGACTTGTCCCTAGTCCTCTACAACTAATTATTAAATTTATTCACTTTGACTAGTTTTCTTCACTATTTTCACTCTTTGTCAAATTAGTGATAGGTCATATTAAATGAAAAAAATATTTAACATATATAATTTAACTTAAAAAAATATATATTTAAATCAATAAAAAATCTTTACCTTCAACTTCCATTGATTTGTATGTGTTGACCTAGTCAACCTTGCCTATATCAACAAATTCTTTAGAAACATGTAGTTTTTTATAGGCTTTACTCATAGTCCTAACACACCAATACCACCTATATATTATTTTATGAGTAATATAAATTATAAAAATATAAAAATTTATCAAACAAACCATTCTGGTCACTTTCTAGCAATATCTTCACCATCAGGTCAATATGAGGGTTTAAGACCAGTTTACATTCTTAACGAATGTTCATAAAGATATGTAACTAAAACCAATTCCAAATTCTTGGAATAAATTATTAGGAAAATTTTAAATCTATAAAAAAGGATAATATTCACATTAAAATTTTGAATGTGCTAATGAGCACCTAAAGTTCCTTCTCGGGCTTAAAAACCTTCAATTTGCATGCACAAGAGACCTTCAAATGCCTTTTTGAGTTTTATACTAAAATGAATGATCTTAAATTTTTTCCACATTATTTAAATAACCTATAAAACATTTATCCATTATTATATGTTCTTAAACACCTTGAAAACTTAACTTGGCCCTCCATTTGGACCACACTAGGTCTCTGTGCATGTTAGGTCTAGATCCACTAGTCATACTTGGATCTTGAATGCTCTTGGAAAATTATTTAATTATAATTATTTGGTAATAAACATGTAATATAAATTAATTCCATTATCACACAAGCACTCTTACCTTGGATTTTTATCCTTACCTTCCATTTAACCTCACTAGGTATCTTGGCACATTGAGGCCTTCAACTACAAGTTACTTTAGGTCTATATTATGACATTCTCGCCACTATATATGATATAAATAACAAAAGTAAATTATTATACAACCTATCATTTTATCAAATAATTTTAACCTTATTCACATAGGTCTCACACTTGTCTTCATAACATGCTACTAGACATGTTTTATCGTACTAGGCCTCTCATGTAAGGACTGAGCCTTAATACCTAACTTTGTAAGATTATTTTACTTATACACATGTGTACACATTGTAAAAAATCCTCTCATATTCTCCAATATTGGGGAATCCAAGAACAAACACACTTGTTTTGATCCCACTTGTTAGGATCTTTCTCCTCAGAAAGAGCACCTTATGATTACCAAATATAAGAAATTAAACATGCGGAAATAACCAGAAGCACAAGTAACTAGAATTCACAAATAGCACGGAATATGAGAGATAATACACTATCTTGTATTAACACTTGTACATAAAAGAATACAATAAAGAGCCACCGCACTCTTCCACCTTACAGAGGCTTACCACACCTCAAGTGTACAATAATTCTTCTTCAAAACACTCTCCTACCAAAAATGGTCCCAACACACAACTCACATACAGAATTGGTGTTCACCTCTCCAACCAGTCAGTAATAACCCTACCAGTACACCAAGCACTCTATAGTACTTCAAGTTGATCTCCCATGAACCTCCAACCTATAATTTAACAGACCATACTCACACCTGTAGATCTCCTATGAGCTTGTAACAACCTGAAACTCAATGATCCTACAATGGAAGGATCTTCCTTGCCTTCCTTATCAGCTCATTAGTGGAACTAGGAGAAACACACACTTTGTTCTCTTCACTATCACTCTTTACAATACATGCCAATGGGTCCATAAATAGATCCTAGACTTGAAAAATAACTTAGACTCTTAGTTTACTAAAATTATCCACGCGGCTCAAGACTCAAAATAGCCTTTACATGCAAACACTCCATTCACTAAACTAACTATTCGTGCAACGAACAGTTCTGGAACACAGGTGACTGATGTCGGTCCCTGCTTGCCTGGTGCTGCCGATGTCAGTCGACTCCCTGCCGATGTCAGTTACCTTTTGTATTGATCATGACCGATGTCAGTCATTATGTCGACACCGGTGCTTCTGGATCTTTAGCAACCTCCTTTTCTTCGTCTACATAGTTGAAGCTTTTAGCTCCACAACCTAACAATCTCCCACTTGGAGATAAATAGCTACAACTGTACATGTACCTGTACTTTGTCTAGTTTGTTCCCTTGGCTTTGTATCCCTCTTCAAGATCACTCTTGAAGACCAACCACCACAAATCCTGTAGTGCAACAGCTGTCATCCAAATCACCTACCACATCCACATCTACAAACCCATGTAGAAAATAACTTGAACCTGCATAGCATGTGCACCTGCTACTGGTCCCTCTAAGAATCCACCGAACTACCCTCCAATGCTTCTTTCTCAGATTGGCTCCTAACTTGTGACAACTCCCATTGCTTGGGAAAACTCAGGTCTAGTACATACCATGCATTTAACCTCATTATGTGTATCAAGACACTGTTCTGTGAACTGTCCAACCATCAGCGTGCTAATAGGTCTCACACAATCATCTTGAAACAAAGTCAACCTGTGACCTTCCATGTCTCTAGAACACACTCATGCCAAAGAATCTTGCTGCTCCCAGATTCCTCATGACATACTTCTAAACTAGCTTTACCTTTAGTTCAGCAACTCCCTGTATATGTAACCCTGCAACAAGCACATCATACAGTAATAGGATAATGTAGCTAATATTATCCAACTTGGTAAAGAGAAACACAATGATCAAACCTCCATTGCCCTACAGCTTATACAAGACCATGTACCCTGATCTTCTGTCTCACGTATCCATTTTCGCTCTTCTTCATCTTGAACATCCATTCATCTCTCAGTGCTTACTTTGAGCTGGCAACTCCACCCAAAACTCCCATTTGGTTCTCCTCCAAGGAATCACATCCTCATCCATGCCAAGCTCCCACTATTTCTTGGATCTACCTGCTCTGCTTCTTTAACAACTTCTTGGTTCTTTACCATAAGTGAGCAATAAGTAGTATAAAGAAGGGAAATGATGAATTTGAGGCTTACCTACCCTTTAAGTCCTCCACATGGGTGCTTGAGACTCATTGACAGCTTGTTGTCCACCCAAAATTCATCTCAGTGACCGATGCTGGTCACATCTTAGTCTGCACCTGACCGATGTCAGTTCCCTATGACTGCCTCATCACCACCGTCGGTTCCCCCTTGCCAATGCCAGTGTTTATCTACCCTGAGTCACCAACATCGGGCTACACATAGCCGACATCGGTCCCTGTCTGGACACCAACGCCAGTTTTCTTACCGACGTCAGTCTCTGTGTTTTGCTTGTGAGAACTGACTTGTACCTGTGAGCTCCTTTTGGATCAAACCCTTGTCTAAATCACCCTTTCTTTGCTCAAAATTCTTCTACCCCTTGTGATAAACTCTGTCCATCACCTTCTCCTTGAAAGCCAAGGCTTTCCTGTTCTTGTCACTAACATCAAATTCCTCAAGAAATGTTACCTTCTTCTTCTGCATACAAAAATCATGATTCATGCCTTCCAAATTTGAAAGCATACCCTTTGACTCAAGAACATGCATCTCCTTCTTATTCATGTGATCGAGCCTATCAAGCCACATCTTCAAATCTACAACTGAAGTAGATAACCCAAAAAGAGAATCAGTAATACAAGTAGATAGATAAAGCGTACCTACTTTCTTACCTCTTGCTACAATAAGTGCACCCTTGGTAACCTTCCAAGAGTCTGTTGTGAGAGTTACTATGCAACCCTCATCACCCAAACTTCTAATAGAAATTAAATTTTTCTCCAGAACTGGGACATGCATGACCTCCTTCAACACCCATGTGTTACCTGTCTGCAATTTCAGTCTCACTTTTCCCTTTTCCAACCATCTAACAAGGCTTACCATCCCCTAAACAAATTTATCCAAAGTCTCCCTGGACATACTCATGAAAAAATTCCCTATTTGGGGATGCATGAAAAGAGGCACCAGAATCTAAAACTCAAGATTCTACTTTATCCAAAGAACATACCAGAGCATCCTGTGCAACAAAATCCACAACATTTGCTTCTTCTTCATGTCTTTCATGCTGATCTTCAATCGATCTACAATCTCTCTTTAAGTGCCATTGCTTTCCACATTTTCAGGAGGTTATTCTACCATACCTGGACTTGGATCTCCTACCTATCTTTGACCTTGATCTCCCACGCTCTATCTTCTCTCTTTGCCTTCCTCTACCTTCAACACTCAAAGCATTTCCTGATGATTCACCTGTGTTTTTCCTACGTATCTCTTCATTCAAGATCACACTCAAAATATCATCCACTTTTAAGATTTTTGAAGCAGACGCAGTATTAAAAACTGCCATTACCAAACTCTCCCAACTTTCAGGTAATGAACACAAGATTAAGAGAGCCTTAATTTCATCATCAAAAACAATATTGACTAAACTTAACTGGTTGACCAAACCATGGAAATCACTAAGATGACTATGAATAGATCCACCTTCCAACATTTGCAAATTAAATAATTGCTTCATAAGAAATACCTTATTCGAAGCTAAGGGTTTTTCATATAAATTTGCCAAAGATTCCATCAACTCTACCATTGTCTTACACTGTGATAAGCTGGAAATCACAGACAATGCAAGACTCAATCTTATAGATCCCAGAGCCTTCTGATCAATAACCTCCCATTATTCATCCTTCATATCCTGGGGCTTACAATCAACCCCACCCAATGGTAAGTACAAATCTTTCTGATATAGATAATCCTCAATCTGCATCCTCCATAATTGGTAGTTCTTGCCATTAAACTTCTCCATTCATAGCTTACTATCTTCTGCCATTTCTCTACTCCCACTCAAATAGAAACCCCTATGAGTAACCTGTAATCAAAACACACTAACCAAATCTAATCCAACCTGTTAGTATCCCAACCTAAAAGCTCTGATACTAGTTGTCAGGGAATCCAAGAACAAACACACCTGTTCTGATCCCACTTGTTAGGATCTTGATCCTCAGAAAGAGCACAATATGATTACCAAATATAAGCAATTAAAAATGCAAAAATAACCAGAAGCACAAGTAACTAGAATTCACAAATAGCATGAGATATGAGAGACAATACACTATCTTGTATTAACACTTGTATAGAAAAGAATACAATAAAGAGCCACCACACTCTTCCACCTTACAGAGGCTTCCCACACCTCAAGTGTACAGTAATTCTTCTTCAAAACACTCTCCTACCAAAAATGGTCCCAACACACAACTCACATATAGAATTGGTGTTCACCTCTCCAACCAGTCAGTAATAACCTTGCCAGTACACCAAGCACTCTATAGTACTTCAAGTTGATCTCCCATGAACCTACAACCTATAATTCAACAGACCATACTCACACTTGTAGATCTCCTATGAGCTTACAACAACCTACAACTCAATGATCCTACAATGGAAGGATCTTCCTTGCCTTCCTTATTAGCTCATCAGTGGAACTAGGAGAAACACACACTTTGTTCTCTTCACTAGCGCTCTTTACAATACATGCCAATGGGTCCATAAATAGATCCCAGACTTGAACAATAACTTAGACTCTTAGTTTAATAAAATTATCCACATAACTCAAGACTTAAAATAGCCTTTACATGCAAACACTCCATTCACTAAACTAATTGTTCATACAACAAACAATTTTGGAACAGACAGGGGACCGACGTTGGTCCCTGCTTGCCTAGTGCTGTTGACGTCAGTTGACTCCCTACCGATGCCAGTTGCCTTCTACACTGATCATGACTGACATCGGTCATGCTGTCGACGCCAGTGCTTTTGGATCTTCAATAACCTCCTTTTCTTCATCTGCATAGTTGAAGCTTTTAGCTCCATAACTTATGATCTTGCTCCCCCACTGACCCTCTTCTGACCCTTGCATACACACATCCCTGCAGACCAACCTGATCTTACTTATCACATGTAGATCTCCACAATAATCCTACAACACCCTACATATCAAACCTGATCTTACATACATGGGGAATCCTACTTGATTCCACCATGGGAAGAACTCTTCAAGTTCTACACTTGGGTTCTACAAGTTCAACAAGTTCTTCACTTAACAATACAGCCCATGAGTCTATTATATAGATCTCATGCATACAATAATTAGACAAGCGTCTCAAAGACTCAAATTGGTCTTCATCATGCAAACTCCGTGTTCACTTAACTGACTATTCGTCAACAATAGTTCTGACCACCACAGGTGACCAACGTCGATCCCTGCCTTCCTGGAGGTGACCGACACTGGCTGATCTCCTGTCGATGTCAGTTTCCCTTACACTGTCCCCTGACTAATGTCAGTTTTGGCCTGTCGATGCCGGCAACTGTCATGCTCAAAAATCCTCCATGTTTGTCTAAGGTGAAGCTTTTAGCTCCACACCCTAACATCCACCACTAATATCTCACCTTCAAGATCATACATTTCTATATCAATCATCACTATGCCTCTATGAACTATGTCTATGCTCAAGGAACTAGTCCATCAACCAGACCTAATAGGTACCACACCTTATTGAGATATTATTGATACATTTATCTTATCAAAAACACCTATAGAACATCAATGACCTTTAGATACATTTTTAAATCAATGAAAACCTTAATGTCTCAAAGACACCTAATAGGAACATACCTTATTAGTATTATCAGCTTAGGGGGAGAAAGTGTGATTATAGTAGTTGAAGGTGACCATTTATCATTAATGTCAAATGGGGAGAAAGATAAGAAATGATGAAAAAGGAAAGAAATGTATTTGGGAGATGGTTTCCATCAAGAGTGGTTGCCATAGCTTTTTTGCCATCAATGACAAAGGGGGAGATTATTGAACATTGTCATTGATTGTTGAGTTTTGGCATTAATGTTGTCATTGATGTCAAAGGTTCTTCTGAAGGTGCATGGTCAAATAAGCTTTGAGTTATGCTAGTGTATGGTAAATGAGGTTGATGTCAAGTAGTTTTTTTGAGACTAGTGTCTAGTTGAGATCAAGGTTAGTTTAGTTGGTAGTGAGTTATGTCAAAGCACATAAGAGTGTTACATTGATGAGAATTGTCATAAGTGGTGTAAGAATAGAAGGCATAGGTCAAGGAGTCAAAGGTGTTCATGTGTATTATAGGATTGAGTCTTGTCATGGCATGGAAAAAGTATGAGAGTAGTGATATGAGTGTGTTATGAGTGTTCTTATGTCAACTTGAGTGATATCTTCAAGGTGAGATTTTTGAGCATTGTATTCTTTATTAATTAATGATCAATATTGATATCAAGGAGCATATTGTGAAGATTCATATTACATAAGGTGGATGTCAAAGGTGAATAGAGATAGTTGGTTGAGTATAGTTAGCAATGGTTAGGTGCATGAAAGAGTTTTCATGAGTGATGTTATTCATGAAAGAAAGAGTGTTACCATGAGAGAGGATTTTGTCTTCATTAGAGATAAGAGTGTTTTTGGCATTGTGAAATGTAAAAAGGTGATCAATTACATATTGACAATATGTGATGTGACCAGGTCATTTTTGAAAGAGAGAATTTGAAGACAACTAATATCTTAGATCATTGGTACAGGTAAATCATGGAAGGAATAATTCATATCAATTATAATCATGTCATGAAGAGGCATGTGCATGGTGAGAATGAAGATGTATGTGTATATGTATGCAATTATTTGAGGAGCATGTAACACATGTGAGAAAGGTGTAGAGGCATTAAGGAGAGTTTCAAGGTGAGCCTATAGGGGTAAGACCTTTAGTCCAAGTATATAACTAGATAAATCCTAGACTCTACTTGGTCTAATGAGGTATCATGATCTATTGTCAAGGCATGTGAAGGATGTATGGTAGTGTCTAAGCATGACATAAGTTGTATGGCATGATATTGAGATGTTTATCATGATAGTGAGGTGTTGAGAGGATGAAAAAAGGCATGGATATTATGTGCTTAAGTATCCTAATACTATTCATGGCATGTAAAGTCCTTGTGAGAAGGTATGAGTATGGTGACTTGGTAAGTTGAATGAACATAGGAATTAGAGGTTATATTAGGTTTTTTTAGCATGTATATGAGGTGTATAGTGTATTGATAGTGGCATGAATGTGTGTTTCCATGTCTAATATAACATGAAGACCATGATCTAGAGAAGGAGTATGGAATAGTGGGGTATGAGGTTATATTTCCAAGGAAAATATGGAAAAGTGAGTGTTTTCAAAAGTGTTTTATTTTGTTTCAAGTATGTTGACCAATTTTGAGGTCATGGTTTGTAGGAAAAGTAATGAAAATGTGTTTGGAGGTCTATTGATTATGTAGAATAGAGGGTTCTCAACCTAAGAAGGATTTTATTATGTTTTTTAGCTCATAAAACCTCTTCATTGGAACCCAATATATTCATGGTATATGGGTAAGAGTCCTATATAAAATTTCTAATAATTAGTTTTTGGAATGAGGGTCTAATATTTATCAATGATTGCTAATAATGGAAGATGATTTAAACCCTCAAAGAACCCTAATAGTGACTTGATATGAAATAAGTTGTTTTAAAGTGATTAGAATGAATTAGTATGGATATTTTAGTGATTTTAGGTTGTATTAAACTCTATAATACATATCCAAGTGTTATTGAGTATTTAGGTGAGTGAGTGGACCCTACAAGAAAGGCCTTGTTTCTTAGAGATTTGTTGTAGCAGTCAGAGTTGACCAGGTCAGTGTTGCTAAATGGATGGAAGACAAATTTTTTGAATTTTAGTTTTTTTACATGAATTTTTGTGGAAAATTTATATCCCTCAAATGTGAAAACTTGGTATCCAAGTTGGCTAGTCCCTAGCAAGCCTAAAGTAGAAAAATAGTGCAAAAACTGTCAGGGGAGAATTACCTACAACAATCAATATGCTCTGATACCACTTGTCAGGGGATCTAGCTCTACCAATTAGAGCACATATGATTACTTCTTGTATTAGCAATTAAACACGGAATTATACCAGAATGATAAAGTAGCTAGAAACTTGAGATAGCAAAGAATTTGAGAGACAATACACACTCTTGTATTAAATATTACTAGAAGAAAATACAATAAGGAAGATGCCACTTCTTCCTCCACCTCAAAGGCTTGCCACACCTCAAGACCTTCTTCACTCTCTCTCTTGCTCAACACAACAACTCTAAAGCCTGAGTTGCTATCCCTCCTTGAATGCTTTAGCTGATCTCCTTGACCTTACACCTGTAGATCTCCTTGACCTTGCTTGCTTCAATGCTTTTACTTGCCTTCTTGATCTATTACAATACATGCCTTATGGGTCTTTAAATAGAATCCCATGGTTACAAAAATAGAAATCTAACTACAATAATTAGACACACAGCTCGTGACTATAATTAGTCAATTGACATGCAAACACTCACTTCACTTAACTGACTGTTCATCAACAGTAGTTCTGGAAATACATAGGCGACCGATGTCGGTCCCTACTTGCCTAGTGCTGCTGACGTCAGCCGACTATCTGCCGTCGCCGATCTCCTTCTCCACTGCATCTGACTGATGTCGGTCATACTGCCAATGCCAGTGGCTCTAGTTCTTCAGCATCCTTTTCTTATGTCTAAAAATAGTTGAAGCTTTTAGCTCCACACCTTAACAATACCTGTACACCATCTATTTTGTTCCTTAGGCTCTGTATCCCTCTTCAACGTCACTCTTGAAGACTAACCACCACGCAAACCTATGATGCAATCCCTGTATCTTATGCCACAAGAATTTTTCTGCTCCTAAATTCTCCATGACACACTTCTAAACCAACTCTACCCTTAGCTCAGAAAACTCCCTGTATATGAAACCCTGCAATAGGTAACACAATATAGTAATAGGATAATGTAGCTAATATTATCCAACGTGGTAAAGATAAAATACAATGGTCAAACCTCCATTGTTCTGTAGCTTACTCAAGACCATATACCATAGCCTTCTATCTCATGTGTCCATCCACTCTCTTCTATAAAATGGGAACCCATCCCTCTATCCAGTGCTTCTTTCTAGCTGACAACACTACCAAAAAATACCTGTTTGGTTCTCCAAGGACTCACACTCCTCATCCATGCCAAGCTCCCACTATTTCTAGATTCTACCTGCATTGCTTCTTCCATCTTCCTAGTTATTGAATGTCAGTAAGTAATATAAAGAAGGTGAACAATGAATATGAGGTTCACTTACCATTTCTGACCTCCACATGGGTGTTTGAGACTTAATGATCCACCCAACATCCGTTCTAGTGACCAATATCAGCCATCTCCCAGTCTACTCCCGACTGATGTCGGTTCCCTGCACTGACCCTGACTACTGACATCATTTCCCTGGCTGATGCCGGTGTCCCTCCTACCAATGTCGGTCCTTATGACCGACATCAGACTTCTCCTGCCTGACCTACTGACCCTGTTGGTCTGCATATGACCGATGTCGGTATCTGGATGACTGACATCGGTGCCAAATGACTGACATCGGTGTCTGTGTGTTCCTGTAAGTGATGAAATTTTCATCTGCAAGCTCTTCTTGGATCAAACCTCTATCCATACTACCTTGCTCAGATTTATTTAGCCCCTGTGACTGATCTCTGTCCTTCATTTCCTCCATAAACACCAAGGCTTCTTTGTTCCTGTCAAAAGCATCAAATTTCCTCTTTCTACAATGAACTCTATCTGTGCTTTCCAAATTTGAACACATACCTTTTGAATCAAGAACATCCATTCCCTTCTTATTCACGTGACCAAGCCTATTAGACCACATCTTTGAATCTACACCAGAAGTAGAATCAGTAATACAAGTAGGTAAATAAAGAGTACCTACTTTCTTACCTCTTGCTAGAATAAGTGCTCCCTTGGTAACTTTCCAAGAATCTGCTATGAGGGTTATTGTGCATCCCTCATCTCCCAACCTTCCTATAGAAATTAGACTCTGCTTCAGAATTGGAACATGCATGACCTCTTTCAACACCCATGTGTTGTCAATCTGCAATCTCAGCTACACTTTCCCTTTGCCAACTATCTGACAAGGCGTACCATCCCCTAAATAGAGCACTCCAAAGTCTCCCTGTTCATACTCATAAAACAAATCTCTGTTTGGGGATGCATGAAAAGATGAACCAAAATCTAAAATCCATGATCCTACCTGACTATCTAAAGAAAGTATGAGAGCATCCTGCATCACAATATTTGCATCCTTTGCTTCTTCCATACCTGCATGTTGGTTCTCTTTATCTCTCAACCAACACTCCTTCTTCGTATGTCCTTTCTTTCCACAAAACCAGTAGGTAATACCTTTGGACTCGAATCTCCTTCCTGACCTTGATTTCTCTTGCTTAACCTTCTCCCTTTGCCTTCCCCTGCTTTTTGCATTTAGATCATTCCCTGATGATTCACCTATGCTTCTCCTGCGTATTTCCTCATTCAAGATCACACTCACAACATTATCAACTTTTAAGATTTTAGAAGCAGATGTAGAATTACTTACTGCCATAACCAAACCGTCCCAACTTTTAGGCAAAGAACATAAAATCAAGAGAGCCTTTACCTCATCATCAAAAACAATATTGACTAAAGCTAATTGGTTTACCAAACCATGGAAATCACTGAGATGAGTATGTACTGATCCACCTTCCTACATTTTCAAAGTAAATAGCTGCTTCATAAGATATACCTTATTAGAAGCCGAGGGCTTTTCATATAAATTTTCCAAGGACTTTATCAACTCTTCCGTTGTCTTGCACTGTGATAAGCTGGAAATCACAGATGATGCAAGGCTCAACCTTATGGAGCTGAGAGCCTTTCGATCAAGAACGTTCCATTCTTCATCCTTCATATCTGTGGGCTTGCATGCAACCCCACCCAATGGTAAGTACAAATCCTTCTGATATAGATAGTCCTCAATTTTCATCCTCCAGTGTTGATAATTCTTGCCGTTAAACTTCTCCATTCGTAGCTTACTTTCTTCTGCCATTGCTGAACTCCCACTCAATCAAAAAACCCTGTGAATGACATGTAATCAAAAAACAATAACCTACTTCCTGTTAACTGTAGCTCTGATACCACTTGTCAGGGGAGAATTACCTAAAATAATCAATATACTCTGATACCAACTATTAGGTGACCCCTTATCCAACGGAAGCACAATTGATTACTTTCTTATAAGCAATTAAACACGGAATCATACCAGAATGATAAAGTAACTAGAAACTTGAGACAACAAAGAATTTGAGAGACAATACACACTCTTGTATTAAATATTACTAGAAGAAAATACAATAAGGAAGATGCCACTTCTTCCTCCACCTCAAAGGCTTGCCACACCTCAAGACCTTCTTCCCTCTCTCTCTTGTTCAACACAAAACCAACTCTACAACCTGAGTTTCTATCCCTCCTTGAATGCTTCAGCTAATCTCCTTGACCTTAGAATAATTATTACAATACATGCCTTATGGGTCTTTAAATAGGATCCCATGCTTACAAAAATAGAACTCTAGTTACAATAATTAGACACGCAGCTCATGACTATAATTAGTCCTTTAACATGCAAACACTCGCTTCATTTAACTGACTGTTCATCAACAGTAGTTCTGGAAATACACAGGTGATCGACGCTGGTCCCTGCTGGTATGGTGCTGCCGACGTCAGCTGACTCTCTGCCATCACTGGTCTCCTTCTCCACTACATCTGATTGACGTCGGTCATGTTGCCAATGCCAGTGCTTCTGGTTCTTCAGCATCCTTCCTTGTGTCTGCAAACAGTTGAAGCTTTTAGCTCCACACCTTAACAAAAACTAAATAGTATGAAAAGGTGGATTTTGGTGTGATTTCATGAAAGAGTGATGGATCTAAGTTCATGGATTTTTTTTTGTTACTTTTATGTACTATTAATTATTTTTATAATGTTTTTTAGTAATTTGAAGTATTGAAAATGTTGAATCCAAAATTGCTTGTTTGGCTGAGTGAGGTTTGTGAGAGAGGTCAACAAATTGGTATGCAAGACCAATAGTTGCCATTATAAATTATTATATTTTTATTTTAGGATTTTATGAGGATATTTTAGGATAATTTTTATAAATTTTAATCACTTTATTGTTTAATTTTAGGTGTCATAAGTTCAAGTTTCCATGATTGTGTTTTGAGGCTAGTTGGCAGTTCAGAGTGAGCATTTTGTAGAGAAGAGTTTGAGCCTATATACCTTGAGTTGAAGTATATAATTAAGCTTGTGATGAAAATAAATTCATGTGGTTTCTTAATATGTGATTTATTTTTATGTTTATTGAGAATTTTTTAATTCTTTTGTTGTTCAAGATAGACTTTTTGTGTGTATGAAGGCCTATTATGAACAATGCTTTGAGAAGGGGTTCAAGTGGTGGTTGGACCTAAAAGGTGTTGTGAAATTAAGGTGAAGTTTTATAAGGTATATTTTATTTATTTTTTAAAGGATATTTTTATAAAATGAAGTGTATTTTTTTTCAATGGGTCATGAGGTAACATGTTGCCAAAGTAGGCCTAATTAAATTAGGTCACCTTAATGCCTAAAAAAGGATTTGGTCTATTAAGTTGTGTCCAAAATAATTTAATGTTTGATTCATGTTTTAAATATGTTATAAGACATATTTTAAGGTTAATAAAATTTTTAAAGTGTGTATGGATTTCCAAGGTGTGTGAAAAAAAGTGACTTGTATAAGAACAAGACTAATTAGGCATAATAGTGTGAGTTATATAGTTGGATGAATAAATGAATGAAAGAACACATTATGAGTATAAGGACATCATGTATACCATCATAAGGGGTGTATATAAATAGTAATGAATATATAATAGAAGGTATGAGTTTAATTTCAAGGTCATATGACCTAATCAGTCTTGAAGAGATCTAGATGAGTAAAGATGCGTAAAAGGTAGTTTGAGAGGGATAAGAATGTGAAGAGCTGAAAAGGTGGTATTCATTTGTTGGTTAAGAAATAAGGTGTTTTGAATGTGATCAATAGTTTTATGTGGCTGAATTGGTGTTAAGTCATCTAAGGGGTTAGTTCCTCCTTTATAGTAAGTGTCATTTAAAACCTAACTGCAGTTGTGCTTAGCTAGTTGGGGTTGGAGCTCTATGTGAACATGGTGCTTCACTAAATCTTGGTTTTTGTCTTATATTATTTTAGTCTAAATATTAGTGGGTTTTTATCCATTTTAGGTTTTTCCACATATTTATGTGTTATCTTGTGTCATACTCTTGTATGGTTGCTTATGCTTGTTAAGATCTATGTACTTGTATGAATGGCTCATGATTGTTAAATTAAATTGAATGAATGTTTTGAAGACTGATTCACCCTTGCCCCCTCTTATTCATTATTATTAAAATAGTGATAATTGGTCTATGTATTAATATAGTGTGATACATTCCAATAATGTTATGTAGTGGATTTGTCTCCTCTATAAGTTTGTGATGGGAATCTAGGGGTAGATGAGCTTGGTATGTATAGTGAACACTTGATGTGCCCCCTGCTTCATTAGTTGTATGCTTTGGGAAAGTATTTAAAAATATATTAAGTTTATTTGCCTCTATTTTTTGTTTAGGTGCCTCTTTGGGTGTTCTCATATCAATAATATTATCCTTAATGAGTTATTCTATCTCGTGCTTTAGGCTAATGCATCTATTCTTCATGTGGCCTAGTACCTTGTGATACTCATAGAATGCATTTTAATCATAACTCTTTATAAGAGGCCATGTCATATAAACATTTTTAATGTGAGGGAGAGATATGACATTGCATTCTAATAGTTTTTTAAGAACTCATGCTAGTGACTTTGAAAGATTAGTGAAGACTTTGCATTAATGAGTGGATAAAACCAATTTGGGAGAAGGCTCGAAAGCTACATTGACTATGGCCTTTTGAGCACTTTTATTTTATATGGCCCTTAGCGTATATGGAGGTTTATTTGAACTCTTAATATTTGAATATTATCCACTTGTGAATTTGAGTTTTCCCATTGCTAAGAGCTTAACCTCTATTTCCTTAACTGTGTGGCACATATCAATAAATGTGGGAAACTTCTTGAATAAGATGGCTTCATATAGTGCTGGTATTAAACTCTATTTAAATATATTCTGAAGCTATTTGTCTACCATGAGACTAGTTAATTTAGATAATATTATCTTGTATCATAAGACATAATCAGCAATAGGTTCATTTGAATTTTGATTTAGCTATGCCACTTGTGCATATGATATACTATCACTAATGTTTATAGATAAGTGCATTGGAAACATATTGGATAAATTATTGAATGCCATGATATATTGATTTGGAAAATCATATAATTACTATAGGGCATAATCCTTGATATTGCATAGAAATAGCTTTTAAAGAAGCCAATTATTGGACATAGTCCAAGAATGCTATGTAAAAGGCTTTGATGTGATGCTCTAGGTCACCCTTGTTATCATATAATGTGATCTTTGGTGTCATGAAACTGAATGGTAAAGGAGTTTTCCATATGTGATGTGTCAAAGGTGTATGAAAGAGAGTGTTAGAATCCAAGGCATGTGATGGCCTAGCTACTCCTTTCTCAAGATGTAACACCTTAGAATATAGAGTAAGAACCTCCTACATAAGGGATTATAAATATGGAATAGAAGATCCAACCAAAAGTAGTGTAGCTATCACTAATGGTCAAATAATAATCTTGGGTTGTGTTATCTGATTTGGTTGAGTGGGCCCACTAAATGAGTTAAAACATTATTAACTATAGGGGTTAAAGATTGACCATTGTTTATCTTATTCTTGATTTCTAATATGATATATAAAATCTATACATAATCAATGGTTTTCTCTTTAATTATACCTCTGAATCATTGTAATACCTCATATTTATTCATAATATGTCATTTTTATTAAGTGGAGGTAGTGTGTCTTGATCTTCAAGGTGGCCCTTATCTTTCTCTTAGTTATATTATTCATCTTTACATGCATTGTCATTAAATTCCATATAATTATGGTGTGAAATATTTGTATCTATATTTTTAATAGGTTTATTGTCCTTGTTATAGGTTCAGATAGAAGCAATCTAAATATTCTCTATAGGATTACCACCTAGTCTATAATTTATTCTTAATGGAAGAGAGATTGCTTTTTTTAGATGGTATATATCAAATAAATTGAAAGAGAGATACCAAATTAGAATATATGAATTATAAAAAATTAACAGTAGCTAATGAAAATAGGATAAAAATGCTAAGATAATCTAAGGTTAGTGTTTTGGAATCTAGGATTTCTTTTGCAACAATATAAATTAGATGTAAAAAAATTAAAACCTTAACATGAAATTGATTTTAGTTAGCTAGGTTGTCTAAAAAATTAAAAAAAATAGAAGTATGCATCCCTAAATTTATTTCAAAAAATTTAGATGAATTTAAGCTAGGGTTTGAAGAGATATTTGAACTAAGATGATTTTACCAAATGATATAACATTTTAGGGTTTAACTGTGTAAAACATATGTTTAGATTAAAGGGTTAAGATGTCTAAATTAGTCAAATAAATATGAAATATTTTAGTATTGATTTTTTATAAAATTTTACCTTATTTGAATTTATAAAAAAATTAATAAATGGGGATAATAAATACTTATATGAAAATTGACTATCATGGATAATATGGATTCTAAAAGTTGAAATCTGGGTAGTTTTAAGTGTCATCAACAAGATTCTGGTGTTCATCTAGTCACTGGATAGTAACATCTAGTATGGACATTAGCTCCATGTTTATTTAGTGTCCTTTAGGTGGTGTTAGTGTCCCATTTGTGGGATTGTTCTTATTTTTTAGGAGATCTTGTGCCTATGTTTGTAAGTCTTGTTCATGTGTGCATGAAACCTAGAGATTTGTGTTGTGCCTATAAAACTTGAATTTGTGTGTAAACCCTAATCATAATTAAAATTATGACATGAGAAATAATTATGTGTTTTTTATTAGGATGGATTAGACATATTCAACATGCCACTATGAAGAGATTTTCCTACATAACAATACTCCAAAGAGGGATTAAGCTTGATGTAGTTCTCCCACCTAGTGCTTGATGTAAGTGCAAGTGAATGCTCAGATGAGAGTAGGTTTATATGCCTTGAATGTTATTGATATTTTAAATGTTTGAAAACTAGGCTTATGGGTACTATAGATGGTAGTATTTAGTAGTAGGCCATAATAGGGATAAAATACCTTGATTTTGCTCAACTTTGTTTTTGGTTTGAATAACTTTTGCATCTATTTTCCATATAGTATATATAGGTGAATCAAAATTGTATTTATAGGGTTATATTTCTTATGTGAACAAGAAAATATGCTTAGGATAACTTTAGGAGGGGCACACATTTGAAAAAGTATCCATTGGGAAGAGCTACAGATAAGGATAGTAACGCCCAATTGGGGACACTAGTGTTATGTGGCTCTAGTGTCCTAAATTTGGAGATAATATCATATTGTTAGACTATTGATAAAGTTGGATTGGGATCCAAGATCATAGTTTTGGGACTATGTTTTGACTGGCTAAAGGTGACTATGGTCTACTCAATGATTGGAAAAGTGAGTCTAAATCTATATAATGGGTCTAGAGATAATCTAGAAATAGGGTAACTCAAGTGACACTCATAGCATCCAATCACCACTTTTAGGTGATTACAACTATATACTACCATAAATCAAATAACATAGATGTCAAGGAACTAGTAAAACATGGGAATATTGTGTATTTTTGAATTATTTGAATGTTTCTATATTTTTATTAGAATATTTGTTTTATTTTTTATTTTTGAGTAATTAGATATAATACTTATGCAAGTTTATAATGTTAATGGGGTTATTAATATTTTTTCCTTCAATTTTAGCCAAGGTGTATACCCCTTTTCCCATTTTTCTATAATTGCAAATGAAACCAACCAATTTGGTTTGAAATTTCTTTCTTGTCTTTTTATACATTGGTATTATTTTTATTTTATTTTAGTACTAGGTAACCCACATAAAATTTAAATGGTCAAACATTTTTTATATGCTTATTTGATGAGATATTGATAGACCTATAAATGTTTAATAGTGTGCATGCATTTTTCACTCAATTGTTCCAACTAATGTAATAATTTTTATTGATACTTATTATCTTTTATAAAATGCTTGAGAGAAAAAATCAAATATGGTATTTCAAGTTCAATAGGTAAGATTGCCTTTGTATCATGAACTAATGAATAAGTCATAACCTAATTAGGTATATGAATATTGGTGAAATATTACCATAAGGCATACACCATATATTGGTGTCAATCTCTACTGTATCATTCAACTATTTTTTCAAGTATTTTTATAAAATAGTTATTATTTGTTGCTTCTGATTGACCATTAATCTATGGGTAATAAGGTGTAGAAAAGGTGTGTTTGATTCTGTACATTTTACAAAATAACTTCACTATTTTATTTTAAAATGATGAACCATTTTCAGTAATTATTATTGAATGTATACCAAAATAGAAGATAATATCGATCATTAAAAACCTAAATATGTCATCTCCTATGCTAAATGCAATGGAATCACCTCCACCCAGTTAGTTAAGTATTTTGTAGTTATGATTATGAATTTGTAAGCACTTGAGGATATATGATTTTTTTTTACAATCAAATCAAAACTCCATAAGGAGAAGGGCCATGGAAAGACAATCAACTATAACTCATGAGATGGAGCATGATTTACATTACTATATTTATGGCAATATAAACGTAATTTGGATTGTTTAATACATTAAAATTACATTCTAGGCTAATAATAACCTTGGGATAATAATTTTTGGGACATGGCCTTACCATTGAAGTGTATTTGCACTCACTATCATTCATTTCTAAGACTATTTTTTATGCTTCATATTTTTTTAGGGACCAAATCAATTTCTCATCAAAGCTTTATTTTTAAAAAAATCATTTATGATAACAACCTGATAAATTAACTATCATTGTAGTCTATGTTTTTAATTCTATGTAAAATTATCCAATATGTATTCATGTTATAGGAAATTATAAATGTCATTGTACCATTATGTATTTGTATAACTATGTGTAATATCAAGAACAGATAAGGCATCCATTTTTTTTGATGTAATGGAAGGTTGTCATAACTGTTGTATTTTAAAATTTATGAAATTATTGCTAATATCAAAAGGTATTACCAATGTTACACTGATTAGTACATTTATGTGATAATTATCTTTACTTGGGATACTGTCAATAGAGAATGTATCAACAAATATTTCCTTTAATTTATCCACCATTTATATATATGGAATTAAGTTCTCTTGTTTAGTTTGGTAATGATTGGTAACTTTATTAACAACCAACTGTCATGACCTACTATTTGACTCTTTTTTTATAGACATTGTTATATGTATTAACATATTTTTTTAGTGTTGATCATCTGATATTTACATATAGAGGATAATTGATTTGATCCTACAATAACATACTATTATCTTACAGTGACATAGTATTATTCTACAATGATATATTGTTATCCTGTAGAAACATATTTTTATCCTACAACAACAATCTTGCAATAACATATATTGATCTTGTAGTAATATACTTTGATATTGCATATTAATGATGCTATCAATATAGTTTTATATTATGATAATTATACAGTTTAAATTTACATGTATATATATATATATATATATATATATATATATATATATATATATATATATATATATATATATATATATATATATATATATATATATATATATATATTTTATTCATGTAGAGTAGATACTAGTTATGCCATGTTTTTGTAGTTGTAGGGCTCAGAGGTACATGAGCTAGGCTAATAGTGTATTTTGGTAGTTAGGGTAATAATGGTGGAGGTAGTGAACAATTGGGTAAAACTAACACTAGATAAGAAACATAATGGTAATGAGCCATTTAGTCCTTGAGAAGATACAACATGCCTTATGTCTCTCTTTTTAACTTATTTTATTCATTTAATCTTAATTGATATTTAATATTTTCATTTTGCTTGATCTTGGTTGTGTCCATTTTTAGTTTTTATTATTTTATTTATTTAGGGTCTTTCGTGTGTTGGTTTAGTGATAAGATGTATTTTTGTCTCAACTGTCATTTTAATTATTCATGCCATTAAGAGGCTCAAATACCTTAATTATTATTTCAGGCCTATTAACTTGTTGCCCATCTTGGATCATATTATAATGAAAATTATTTAATCTAGGTCTTCTTGTCTTGGTTTTATTGCTAAGAGGCCTTGGGAACGTTAATGCCATGTGTTATAATGGAGTGGGAATCCATGATGACCTTGATTTAATAAATCCATGGGAAAGAATTCACCCATGATTAATGCTATTTATTAAATAAAATTATGTTAGACCATGACGACTATTAAGGGGTTGTGGACTTTGACCATGCATTATTGTTAAAATAAAAATAAAGTTTATCTATTTTTAAATAGATAAGAAAATAAAAAAGAAAAAAAAAGGATTAATGCTTAAAAATCAAATGATGGCATTAAGGGTTGACTCTTCACCCAAAAGAGGAATCGATTATTTTTTCTTGGGAAGAATATCTTTTTGTTGTGTTGGTTTTTGGGGAAAATCCCTAGAAAGAAAATGGTGGCCGTGGAGAGTAATCATGGTCAGAAATTTATCCCATTAGGCTTTAATGGCTTGGAAAAAATTATGTCTAAATAGAAGGAAGAAAAAGAGAGCAAGCCATGGAAGAAATGGAATGGATCTGGGCAAGAGTTTCATTTTTTATGAAGGGTAATCAAAGAGAAGTTATTTTCTCCTTCATAGAGTAGATTTGTGCGAATCTTAGAGTTTATCTTTTTATGGATGTATAGATTTGGATCAATTCTCATACCTGGCTATGAGTTAAATTTTACCTGGTATATAGGTTTTAAAATAAATCATATTTATTATTGAATGTTTTATGGGATAAAATATCAAAATCCTAATTATTTCTATTTTATTTATTTCTGTAAATTATTGCCTTAAAATGGCATGTTGGGTGTTTTATTTTCTATGTGGTTTTAATGATCAAATGGATTCCTTTTTTTTCTATAAATATTTTTTAACTATTAGATTTTTACCATTGCTATTTTTATTTGACCCTATTGGTCTTTAGTGCCAGCCTATGAAAATATGGCACCATAGCAAAGCTTACATGTTTTTATTTTGGCTTATTTTGTCTAGATTTTGATGGATTTAAAGGCATTAGTGTAAAGGAGTGGCTTTCTATTATTTTACCTCTTTTACTTTAATTTCTTGGGTCAAAACATGAATAGGCTACTATTTGATCTTGGCTAAGAAAAAAATAAAAATTATAGATCTATATGATTCATCCTAAGTTGGATTCTTGATAGATCTAGCAGGCCATTATGCAAGTTTCACTTGTGAAACTTTTGGTGTATTATTGTTGGAAATGTTGGTGCATGATGTTATGGTTATTATGCTTGATGATGTTATGTGACTATTATAAATTGATAATTGATAGATAAAATATCTTGCTCACACCTTTGCCTAAAGCCTGAATGCCTGACTCCACCACCCAATTGATAGTTAAGGTGGTGAGGGCCACCGATTAGAGGGCTCATAGGATGGGTTAGGGCGGTGTGTAATTCATTTGATGGCCACTCTTTCATTCTAGAGGTGCATGATATGTTTGGAACTATTTTTACTTAGTTTTAGTGATTAAATTCTTGTTGTATCATGTTTAAAATTTACTCTTCTTATGTATCATTGTTGTAGCAACTTGCAATGTAAAAGAGTATGTTTTTTTTATAAATTTAAATTTAATACTATTACTACTCACAACTCATTGAGATTCATCAGAAAAGATTTTTGAGATTTATTTTCCCTAGTTTAAACTTCAAAATGCATATTTTAAGTATTTTTTATTAAATATTAAGGGAGAAAATTGATTTCTAATATGATTGTATTCTGCTATTAAAATAGAGAAATATATTGCAGTTGTTAAATGCTCTTCCTATAGCATGATTTTGAGAGTTATTATTTTGCTTGTTGATATTGTAGAATGATTTATAAAATATGTATTTTACTTGGAATTAATTCATTTTGATAAGAAAAATTAGTAAGCTACAACCAAGTTAAAAATAACTTGAGCCAGTTGTTAGCTAGATGCATGAATTTTTAGAGTGATGGAAATTAATTCTTGAGCCATGTAAATTGTTGATTCCATTATTTATATGGCTGTAGTAAGAGTTTTTATTTATGTTATATGGATGTAACAAGTGGTTATTATTGATAATTTCATTGTTTTTGGTATTTTTAAGTGGATCTATGGGGTAGATATAACATAATGTTAATGCATGAGTATATGATATAACATGATGCAATGATCCTTAAATTTATGAGATCTTGGTATAAAGATCCATATATGATAGTACCATTGCATATATTTTTTATGTATGAAGTTAAATGAGCAAGGACATCTTTGGAATATTATAAATTCGTAAAGAATGATGTGGGCATGCTATGTATTAGCTGATCCAATTATTGTTAAGATCTAATTTTGTTTATGCAATGATTCTTTGGCATTAAGAGTCTTGGATTTTAAATTTAGTGCCATTTATTTTGATTACTTGAATATTAGAAATGGTATATAAATACAATTATACATGCATAACTTTGGTTATGGGTTGTGGGTGCATTATATAAATCCCAACCATGCATAGTGAACTATGTTCTTAATTGTTCTTACACTCTGAACAAAGTGACACTCGAAAGAAAAGAAATAATTTTTTTTTAGGATCATTTCACCAACTAAGAGTCACCAAAAACCTAAATATCCTTGATGTGAAGTTTTTGTGTTATAGATAGTCTAATTATCAAGGATTCATATTATTTTATATTATTTATGAAAGAAAATACTAATGTATAATAGAATGACATGTAATCACCCTTAGGGGTGAAAAATATGATACATACACCTACACCTATCATACATTAAAATTTATGAAATAACATTATCCATGGATTATGGGATGCATTATATGCCATTAACTCATTAGATAAAACTTGAGTAATTGAGAATGGATCTGGTAATGGAGCTATAACTAACTGATCAGATAGGACTTAACCTTTTACTAGTTTGTGAGATATAACTTGAGATCATATTTTATAAGTTGTGTCACCCATTTAGTTATTCAACAAGTTAGGTTTTTTTGGTTAGTAAGAAGCATCAAAGTATCTTATTTAAACATAACATGGATCATTGTTAAGTGATTAGTGCCATAATTTTTGGTTTGAAAATACCAATACAAGACATAGTTTTTACATTGTAGTATATTTGCATTATCTATCATCTAATTGATGACTTATATAATAAATTATGTGTTTTCAATTATAATCATTGTATTATGTTAATTAGGCCCCTAAATCCTCATGAGTTTCTGTGATATAAAATAATAATGGTATATCTAGTATATAATGCATAAGCACTAGTGGATTTTATACATCTTCCTTGATTTTATCAAAACTTTGCTGACAAACATCATCCAAAATGAATTTGGTGTCATTTTTTAGAAATAACTCAAAATTAATCATTATATCATCCAAATAAGTAATTAAGTGTCAATTTTCTTGAATTCTTTCTTGTAAACATCATAACTATTTTAAGTTAGTTGGTGATGACATGTCAATAATAGATTTTACCCTTTTTTAATCAAACTTGATGCCCCACTAGGAGATAATGTACCCTAAAATATTTCTAGAAGATACTTTAAAAACACATTTATTTGGATTTAATTTCACATTTAACTTTAAAATCATTCAAAAATTTGTCATAAATATGCAACATGGTCTTGTGAGTGTTTGGATTTTGTGATTAAATCATTGACATATTCCTCAAAAGTTTTGTGCATGAAATCATGGAAAATGTGTGTCATTTCCCTTTGATATGTTGCTTTTGCATTTTTGAGTTTGAAAGACATGACATTATAAAAAAATTGTTCCCCATGGGGTGGTAAACATTTTTTTCTTGATTTGTTGGGTAAATGTTGTTTTTCATGTCAAGTTAACCAAATGTTTAACCCTAAATTAATATATGTGGGGATAAGATTAAGAATATAAAAAATAGTTCAATTATAAGGGTGAAAAACTAATCTATAATAGACCAATTAAATACAAACTCAAATAAATGAATATTCTAAATTATAATACTAAGATATGTTAAATATAGAAAGTAACCAATTTGAAAGATTTTCAATTGATTATATACCAAATAGAGATTATACTTCTCTTAATTTTACTATATAAAAGAATATATGGAATAGAAATAGGTAGAAATTATGCATGATTAGTATTCTAGATTAGTCATGAGATTATGAAAACTATAATTTTTTAGTTGTGGAGACTACTATCAAATCTAGACACTACCACCGATGTTGATGTTTGACTGTGATGTAGGTGTCTATTCTGAAATAATGAATGGATATTGATGTGACCAATTCACTATTATGGGATTTATTTTAAATTCATGATTATATATTTAGATCTTAGATACATGTTGTCACTCTTTCCTAATTGATCAAAACCATAAATCTTCACCCTTATTCACTTTTAAAATGAATTTACTAAAAAAGATTAGTTATCTCATGGTATCGAGATGAACTCAATGACCCCTTTGTGATTAAGCATTACCTACATATATAATACTCAAATGAGGGACTTATAATTATGTAGTTCTTTCCTAAATTTGGGAGTGTGTGTAAACAAGGGTGTAATATAATATATGAAGATGCATGTAATGATCTAGCTTGTAACTTGACAAATATCATTCATGAGATAATATTTAAATGTTTTATACCTTTTTATGACTGATCCTATGATTTATAAATGAATATGGATTAATATGTCCCATTAACTTAGTTATGTTATTAATTTAATTAGTCTTGGTAGGTCCTTTTTAGGTATTTTCTAGATAAAAAATGAGAATGATTAATCTTGTATTTATATTAGACATTTTGAAATTATCTCACGATAAGGTTCAATAATAAAAATTGGTCGACCCATAGTTTTAAAATATTTGTAATATGGATGAATTTTGGTACGGATATAAAATAGGTACGGATCTAAAACATATAGTGAAGGATGTTTATCAAGTTTTAATTTTTTTTACAATGTAAGAGACTTGGGTAATCAAAATGATATGTGTCAAACTAAAAAATAATAATTTAGGCACATGAAGATGGAGAATGTGAGCCTTTTGGTAGTAGGGAGGTCTAGAACTAAAGTGTAGAGCTATTGTTGATATTTTTCAAATGTACATTATTGAGATGCTATAAATATTTAATTTGAGTATCTACATGTGGATACCAAAAAAATACTACAAATGGTACCATGTTGTTCAATGTAACTATTAAACAAGTTCTCAAAAAGGTGGGAGTGATCCATATATTTGAGTTCCCCTATATTTTCAAGATAGATAATTTAGTGCATTTCATATTATCACATGTTCAAGACAAATAGATCTATTATTATATGTTTGAAATGAATATATTGATAACATACACTAATAAATACATTGGACATCCTTAGTAAGGTGAGAATAGTAGACAAGTTCTTATTGATATAGTAAAGGTAGATAGGGTTACTTGTCTCTTGAAATATAAGAAGGAAATTTTTTATTTTCCTTTAGAAAACATTCATGATCAAAAAGGTAATGGATCTTACAAATGGGGAGAGATCAATAAAAACTTTTTTTATATTATGCATCAAATGGGTCAGGGTACCCATTATAACATCTTAAAGCTCATTATGGAATCCATCGACGAGGGAATAAAAAATTAACATATGATTGGTGAATCCTTCATATGGGTCACCATTTTCATCATAATGGTACTTCATGGCTATGGAGATAAGATATACTCCTTCCCTTTGGAGGAAAAATCATTGGCCAAGAGATACCATGATCACATGTGTACTAGTATATATGGAAAATAATAAAAAGATAAGATGGAGAGGTGGTTTGATAAAATGGTTTTATTTTTTTGGAATGAGTGACACATACCAAGTATTTTTTTGAGTGTATGCATATGATGGGTGGAGTTTACCATAATGATACACTATAATCTTGCCATATTATGACCTGTATATGGAGATATCTCTAAGTGGCTAAAGAAACTATATTATTACAATGTGGACTATTTTTTGGGATCTATCACAAGAGTGGAAAGTATACATCATGTCTTAATAGATGTGTTATTATTAGATAGTGACTAAAAATCCTTGATGAGAATTTTTGCCTATCTAGGTAAGGCTTCACTAAAAGACAAGGAGGACTCAGATGACAAATTTGTTATTTATCCTTAGTAAGAGGTGAAATAAATAGTAACTTACATAATTTTTACTATGCACTGAATCCATGACATAAGGATGAATGTTCAAAAATCCATAATCCAAGTAAGTAGCCTCAAATAAGAAGATGTCCAAGAAAAGTAAGCTTGACATGTTGGAGGCTACACCTAAAGACTCTAAGTGAACTAAGTAAGAAAAATATAAAATTAATTTTTTAAAATGGTATGCATATATATTAACTCATACACCACCAAACAATAAATACTCTCCCAATACATCACACCCTCAAATAACCTTTCAAGTCATAAAATCCTCACCCAAGGATGCCTAAGTGCCAAAACTAGATTTGGGAGCAAGGGATGGTGGTGATGCACATGAGTGGTTACATGGATATGTAAAATATAGTGTATAAAGGTTAAGTAAGGAGGATACCTTGAGTGCACATGATGTTTAGATGAATCTCAAAAAGGGGGTCAAGATTGTCTTGAAAACCTAGGCAGAGTTGAAATCAATTTTAAGTAGTTGGAGTGAGTCAAAGGTTGAATAAAAATATCCTAGTGCCCAAAGTGGATCAAGGAAAGAGGATAAGGGTGCACCTAACATAGTTATGAAATAAGTAAAAGTAATTGATAGTTTTAGGCCTAAGGTGATCTAAATTAAAATGTTATAAGATATGATTCTATATAATTAAAAAGGAAAAGTTGTCTAAGAAGAGCCTAAATAAA
This sequence comes from Torreya grandis, assembly GCA_037957365.1. Classification (NCBI taxonomy): domain Eukaryota; kingdom Viridiplantae; phylum Streptophyta; class Pinopsida; order Cupressales; family Taxaceae; genus Torreya; species Torreya grandis. The sequence continues at coordinate 1,316,675 of JARHVA010002070.1, forward strand.
CTTTATATTTATAAATATATGTGCCAAAAAAATTAGATAAAACCACTAAGGAGATGATTGTCTATGAAATGGTTCAATATAAGGCTATAGATATGGACCTCTACTTATGGGATGCTATAAAAGAAAAGGATGCAATAACATAAATGTGAATGAAAATGTGTTTTGTCATTGATGCATAAATGGATGGTCTCATATTAAAAGTACTTATTAGTACCATTTAAGACAAAGATAATGGCACAACCAAAGGTGAACATAAGATTATCTATGTTGACCCAACCACTCTCAATGAGGTGAAGGATGGAAATGCATTACTCAAGTTGGAAGTAGAGGTAAATCACTAGAATAATATGAATAGTTCCAAAATTAGGGGCTAAAAGGTGAATTTGGTGAAAATAGAGTAGCATCAAACTAGCTAGAAAAGAATTTGGTTATCATGGAACTAAAAATGTTAAGGCTATATTAGTGCATCATGAAGGAACCTTGCTTCTTCGATAAAGTAGGCTTGGAGGGAATTCAACTAATAGATAAATTAGGTATAGTGGTGGACAAGCTATTTCAAAGGAAGAAGGGAACATGGGAAGATAAAAAAGAAGAGAAAGATCAAGCCCAAATCAAGTTTGTAGGATAAATCAAAGGATATGATAACATCTTAATTGAGATCACTAAGAGAGATACAATGGTTGAGTAGATTTTATTAATTTTTATTAGCTGATTTCATTGATCTCAATGGATTTTCACATAGATAAACATGAACAATATGATTTTGGTTACACACATATATGAAGAAGGAAAAATTGAGAGAATATACTTTGTAAATGAGGTAGAAGACATTGGCAAGAAAATTGGTGTGAGCTGACAAAAGTGACAAAAATGTTTCAAGAGTCTTAAATGACACATGGTTGATGATGAAAGTTCACTATAATACACACTCAAGTATATTATTTAGAAGGTAAATGTGATAAAAAAATAAGTTGAGGGGTGACAAGAGCATCCTCCTAAGTTTAAAGGCTTAACTATGTGGATGTATAGTATCATAGAAGAAATTAAACTTATTCTCATACACTAGACTAATTTTAATATTATTTAACAAAAGAGGCACCAAATTTACATGTTGGTGAAAATTATATTGGTGGGTTGTCGAAGTGTAACCAACTGCATTAGTGTGTAGTGATTTTGAACCCATATGTTTAAAATATTTGATATTATTTACTAAGTCTATCCTAGTGATAAATTTCCTTAAGTACCATGAATGTGGAACATAAAAACAAGCTAAGTCCACATGTTTGAATATGGAAAAATATCTATAAAAAATGTTGAGGATCATGGGAATCCAAGAAGCTATTTCATGAATCATAGAGGTGAATGGCATAAATTCTAATACAAGTCAACTTGATTGGTAGGAGGTAGATTATAGAAGTAACTTTATGAATACCTTATCTGATAGGTACTTGAGATAAAATAACAAGGGTGAAAAAAATCCTAAAAAATTAGACTAGGCTTGGTGAGATGTCTCAACCTAGTGTGTTTAATAAGACATCACATTAATTACTAGTCAATGGCAGTTTAGATGAACCAAAATTATTATAAGAAACCTCATAACATGTGGTGGAGCCTTTGAAAGGTTATAAAAGGTAAGAAAATGGATTTTTAGAAGAGACATTTTGGCCATAGGTAAAATGATTCCAAATTAGAATTAAATATTGTAAAATTGATGTTAATTTCATAAGTTTTATTATGGGATTTTTAGCCATGAGATTTTGTCATTATTTTTTAGATAAATGTTATTATTAAAATAAGTTGTTATTACACTTTATGATTTTCATTGATAAGATATTTAATTATTTATAAAAAAAGTTAATCTATCATTTTACATTTAATGCATACTTATTTCCATGCATTTATAAGTAATATACAATATTTACAATTATCCTCAAATGAAAACTGACATGCATGAATAAAAATAAATACTTCATCATTGATGACTAACGCCAACCCATCCCATCTTCTCTTTATTCCTCTAGTGATCATGAAATATCATCTTTCATAACATGTTGGATCATGTATATTTAGTGTTGGGATATGTGTGAGTGGCACAAGACTAGTGTGCACATGGATAAAAAAACCCAACAATGGTGCATCACATATATTTGAGATATATTTTATATAACATTAGTTTTATCCTACCTCCATATCTCATTGATATCAATTTATACATCTAGTACATACAAAACATCTATTGCAACACATTATTTATCCCTCTCACCTTTGAACCTATCATTTATATATTTCCACCTTGGGGGTAGGCAATGATTTTTATAGAATACTATGTTGATCATTACATAATCATACATATATAAACATATACTTTTTAATTATTATGAAATTAATGTGATATAAATGAATTAAAACAATGAATATAGAGATTGTGTAAAATAGAGAAATAATCATACAAATCTAAATTAAAGGGAAAGATTGATATTGCACTTATAATATTATAAATTAACATATAAAAATTGAAGAGAGGTACTTAACTTATTTTTATATTTTTTTTCTTACTTAATTCATCATTATCTTTGAAAATTATTTCTTTTTATTTTGTAAACAATTAGATTAGGAAAGAGGAGCTCAAACACTATAGGGATGTTTTTGGTAACAATGAGACCATTTTTGTGACTAATATTATGCAAGACATGTTAGTAGTGTATTTGTTGATAAAATAGGTTTGTGATGTCTCAATTTTCTATGCTCATGCCCATATATTCATATTGTGTGTGTGCTCACCTTTTTTCTATGCCTTTGTGTCAATTTTTTGTCTTTTCTTTGAAACCATAATCTCATTTTCAACCATAAAATTTCCATTGAAAATGGGGATTCTATGTTGAGATGGATATACCTAACCACTATCCACTAAGTTATTGACCATTTCCTATGTTCTAATACTTTTAATATGGCCCAATTACATGTTTTTATCATACCAAGGTGTGTGCACACCATCATGATCAATCTATTATGTAATGCGACATTTAGATTTTGACACTTGGAACCATGTAACTTTCACCTAAGTTGGTATTTAGACTTGGCCCTAGGACAAATATTTATTTTTGATAATGTATCAATAAAGTGATAATTGATTTCTAAAGTTTTTTAAGACTTTTGAAGATAAGTATAACCTTAGGATTAATTTCTATTTATAATTAATATTTTTATATTTACTTCTATGAACAATGCATGAAACTCATTTAGACCTACCTTATGGAAACTTCCCAATTTTAAAATATATTTGTTGAGTGTTATTGGACACTATTACTAGAGGTAAACATGTGGCAAAACTATAATTTCATGACTATTTATAATAGTGTCATGGGATTAAAATTTAGTGATATAAGATATATAAACAATCTATTTAAAATAATGGAAGGTTAGTGCATAAATAAGGAAGATATAAAATATGTAAATCTCATAAATTAGGTTGGCTAGTAAAAAAAGTGGGTAGATAGAAAGGGGAAAGTTTGTAGAAGATTAAAATTTTTATGCAACATCCAAATATGTCAAGGTGTGCTATAGTTTATGCTACAAAAAAATTTAATCCAAAATTAATGTGTCTAAAAATTCCCCCCTTTTTGTCTAGCATTGAAAATTATATATTAAATGGATTAAATAATAAATTTAGTACCTATGATGATCATACTCAGTGTTGAAATATATTCCCTCATGGGTTGATTATACTTCAAAGAGATGTAACTACTGAAATAAGGAGTTGAGGAGTGTGAATGATTCAATCACCATTAGAGGAAGAGGAGCACTATAATTTGACTGCCACAAAATATTCAAGTTCACTACTCTAAATATCATCATAATTCTTTTATAGAACTCAAAATTAAGATTTTATGTAAAGGCGGAACACCAAAATAGTTTCTTATATGAAAATAGAGCCCTAAAATAAGTTTGTATGAAGAATGTAACTATAAATCAACCACCACAAACAAATTATATATCTAAAGTGTTTATGTAGTACCATCATTCCAAATGAATCAAAATATATAAAATATAAAAGTGTTTGTATGAACAAAATCCATGCCCTAAATTTGATCCATTTTTACCTCAAAGTGAATATAGAATTTCATAATATATTTTTCATAGTGTCATATAATGTCTCTCAATATCCTCAATCTAATAAATCAGCTCAATCTAGCCAATATGATTTTTTTAAATGCCATATAGTGTCCCAACTGTTCCTTATATTTCTCATGTATGACTCACTATGTCCAATCTAAATCACATAACCTAACCAAAAATGTGAACTATCTATGTATCACGATATTTAATCTCTAATAAAATCACATTATATTTCCCTTTTTTATATGAGGGTTACTCATCTAGAAATAAATTCTATGTGCACCATGTATTATATAGTAAAGAATAATCCTATAAAGTATGTATACAAATATGATAAGATATGTCATCATAGAATTTTTTTATATTTTAAGCACATATGAAACATATAATCCCAAAAAATGGGCATACAATTGTCATGTCAAGTGTGTGTGTGTGTGTGTGTCTCTCTCTCTCTCTCTCTCTCTCTCTCTCTCTCTCTCTCTCTCTCTCTCTCTCTCTCTCTCTCTCTCTCTCTCTCTCTCTCTCTCTCTCTCTCTCTCTCTCTCTCTCTCTCTCTCTCTCTCTCTCTCTCTCTCTCTCTGTGTGTGTGTGTGTGTGTGTGTGTGTGTGTGCGTGCGTGTGTGTGCGTGTGTGAGCGTGCGTGCGTGCGTGCGTGCGTGCGTGCGTGTGTGTGTGTGTGTGTGTGTGTGTGTGTGTGTGTGTGTGTGTGTGTGTGTGTGTGTGTGTGTGTGTGTGTGTGTGTGTGTGTGTGTGTGTGTGTGTGTGTGTGTGTGTGTGTGTGTGTGTGTGTGTGTGTGTGTTTGTGTGTGTGTATGTGTGCATGTGGATGCACATGTGTATGTGTGTGAATATGAACACACGTATGTGTGTGTGTTTTTGTGTGTCTACACACACATACCTATATATACATATATAGGTATATGTATATGTATATATACATACATACATAAACACACACACACACATGTGTGTATGTATATGTATACATATATACATAGACACACATACATATATATCTATATATATGTATATATGTATTAATCCATGTTAATAGTGTTCTAAGTGAAAGTATAGGTTTGTGATGACTCAAAATGCTATGCTCATGATTTTAGATTCCTATTGTGTGTGTCATCACCTTTTTTTATATGCCCTAATCTTAGATATATTTTATCTTTTGCTTGAAACCTAGTCTCACTTTCAACTATATAATTCTCATTTAAAATGTTCCTTTTATTTTGATATAGATACACTTAAATACTCTGCACTAAGTGATTGAGCATTGCCTATTTTTGATTACTTTTAAGATGGCTCAAACCAAATGTTCTTATCACATCGAGGTGTGTGTGCAACATCACGATCAATATATTATGTAATGTAACATTTGGATTTCAATGCTTGAAACTATGCAACTTTCACCTAAGTTGGTATTTAGAGTTAGACCTAGGATTAATATTTAATTTTGATAATGTATCAATAGAGTGCTAATTAATTTCTCAAATTCTTTAAGACTTACCAAGATAGGTATAACCTTAGTATTGATTTATATTTATAATTGACTATTTTATATTTACTCCTATGACCAATACATGAAACTCATTTAGGATGAGCTAATGGAGACTTCCCATTTTTAAAAAAATATTTGTTGAGTGTTCTTGGACAATATTGGTAGAGGTAAACACATGGTAAAACTATAATTTCATGACTATTTAT
>JARHVA010002070.1:1327500-1435000 GCA_037957365.1 Torreya grandis
TGTCATATAAAATTCCATTTTAAGAGGGAGATATATGATATTTCACTTGAGTAACTTTTGTAACACATTATGAAAAGGTTTTGATAATTATGTAAATTGCCTCCTTTGAAGAGATAATAGGAAAAGCCTATTGGTTTTTAAAACTAATTAACCATTATTTTATCCAAATTATTAGTATAATTGGACTTATATATTTAATTTTATTTGTATTAAAACTTTGAATTATAAATTTTTGGAGGCTTATTTCCATATTTTAGCTTGTTCATGGAAATGAGATTAACCTCACAGTATTTAACTATATGGCACATGTCATTAAAAAATTTAAAGTATTTGAATATAATAAACTCATAGAAATTTGAAATAAATATTTTATTAAATAAATATTAAAATTCATTATAATTCTTATGATTTTCAATTTTTAGATCATAGTCTTATAATGAATCATATAGTCACTATTGGGTTCATTAGCTCTTTTCTTGAGTTTTACAATTTGAGCCTGGAAGACCTTCTCACTAATATTGATAGAAAAGTGAGTTAATAATTAGTAATTAAAAGGATTAAAAACATTTATTAATTTGAAATTAATCTCATAAAACCTCATAAGCTTTAGTCCTTAAGGATCTAAGCATGTTGTATGGAAGGCTCTTTGATGTTTATATGAGTCACATTTATGGTTGTATGGTTTAATATTAGGTGAAATGAAGATTTTATATAAATTATAATTGGAAATATTTTGGCGTAAAGTTTTTTGAAATAATTCATTATAATTTTTTTTAATGATTTTATCTATAATAAACTTATTCTAATTTTGAAACCTTGTCTTGAAGATCAAGACGTGTTCGTATAAGATCTTGGTTAGTAGGAATAATATATGGATTAGTAACATATGGGGTCACATGAGTATAAATACTATGAGTAAAACTATTAATTTTAATAATTATAATATTATAAATTTGGGGATGAACTTATGTTTTCCACACTAGGTACAGTCAACACTTGTGTAGCCATAAGTGTTGTTATATGAGTATTATTAGTAGGAATAATGGTCTCGAAACCTATTATATAATATATACCTTTAAAATTACAATTATTTCATTTAATATTTCATCATGTTACTTCTTATATTTGTCTTATTTAACATTATTTTCATTATTGACCTCTAGGATAACATTCAAGATTTTATCTAAGTCATTAGGTTGCATACTAGTTTAATTTCAAAATTTTGAAAGTGATTCTACTTATGTAGTATCTACATCATTAAGATTTTACGTTTTTATTATACCATGATATTAATTATAATATTCATTATGATATTCACAATAATTTTAAATATTAGACATAACATCACTAATAACAATTTCTTCTACATCTATGCATTCTATATCAGTATTTTCATCAATAAAAGAAGTTTGTGTTTCATTATATTTATTCAATTTAGGTTGCACATAGATCTAAAATTATATAAAAACTATCTAATTATGATATATTTCAACACCAAATCACATATCACTTAACCTTTTAGGTATACAATATTTAAAATAATTAGATGGCATAAAATATGTTCATGAAAACATCAAGAAAGCTACGAAAAATGCATAGATTTTTCTTTATTAAGGGAAAATCATAATATAGATTTGAAATTCAAACCCAAATTTAGGATAAATATGAAACCATAAAAATTGATTAAATTATATATTTTAATAGACTTATGGGTTTCTATTTTCAACTTAGTGATCGAGTTCACAAAAAATGTTCTACTTATTATGTGATTAATGTGATCTAAATGAAGTAAAATTATGAATATTCATATTGTGTAAAATATGAAAATAATCATAAAAATTTGAATGTAAATGGGAAGATTTGTACTAAACTTGTAATTTTATAAATTTAATAATCAATATAGAAGAGAGGTAATTAATTTTATGTTGTCTATTATGTTCATAATTGCCCCTAAAAATGTTATGTGTCTTCACTATAACTACTCAAATAAGGAAATAAGAGATCAAAACCTAAAAAAATAATTTATTCAATAGTAATACCTTTTTAGTGATTAATACTATGTATACCATGCTAATAATGTCATATTGAATACATAATTTTATAATTCTAAGTAGTGCAATTGCACCTAAATATGCCTCCTATGTGTGTGCTCACCTTTGGTCTTGTGCATTGATCTCTATTTTATATTTCATTTCCATGAAATCCCAATATTAATTTAAAAAAAAAATAAGACCATTATAAATGGTTAGTATCTTTTGTTTGACAACACCAATCCATATTTACTTAGTGACTTAGTGTTACCTATGTTTAAATACTTAAACAATGGCCCAAACCATAGGTGTATATGTGCACCATCATGATCAATATAGAATAAAATGCAATGTTTAACTTTTCAAAATTGGAAACATGTAAATTTGAAATGTTTTTGTATTTATACTTGGATCTATTACTATTATTTTGAGAGATATTAAGATATGTATGCATATGTGATATTTTATCAAGAGAATGCTAATGGATATATCAAGTTTTTTATAACATGCTAAGATAGATGTAACCTTAGGATTGATTTGTATTTTTATCTAAATATTTAATATTTACCTCTATGATCAACCCATGAAATTATCTAGGATGACTTAATGGATACTTCCTAATTTAAAAAAATCTATTGAGTGTTCCTAAACACTAATGAAAGAGGAAACTGCCTATAACAAAACTATAAATGTCTGACTATTTTTGGTACTTTCCTAGGATAGAAAATTAATGATCTAAGATAAGGAGATAGTATATTTAGGATTATAGAAAGTTATTTAATATAATATGGTGATCTTGAAAATATGAATCTATAAAATTTGGTTGGCCAAGACAACAAATGGGTAGATGAATGGGGAAAAAGGTGCATAAGCGTAAAATGTGGATTAAAAATCCAAGTAGTCAAAGAGTGTCATAGTTGATGTTTCCAAAGTGTCTAATACTAAAGTTAGGTGTCTATTATATATTCATTACCATATCAAGCATACATCCCATTACCTATACTTAATCATCATTGATCCTATAAAACTTTTTTGAGCCACATTATCTGAATGCCTTTCATTACTATAATATTTTTCACCCATGACCTATGCACCAATTTTATCTTTACACATTATGATTTTTCATAGAATTTATATACATGATTATATCTTATAAATTGTGTTAGGTTGTGGAGCTAAAAGCTTCACTAGGATGCAAATAGGAGGAGTTGCTAAAGTGTCACAGACACCGGTGTCAGTCAGGCCAACTGACGTTGGTCAGGAGTGGATAGGAAGCTATCGACATCGGTCAAGGATCAGCCGATGTTGGTCATCTCTAGGCAGACAGGGACCAACGTCAGTTGCTTATGCGGTTCCATAACTATGAGTTGATGAATAGTTTGTTAACAAACCAGTTGTTTGCATGTTAAGAGGCTAATTTTAATCTTGAGTTGCGTGTATAATTATTTTAATTAAGAAAGTCTAATTATTGTATGCATGAGATCTAGATAATAGACTCATGGGTTGTATTGTAAAATTATACTAGAGTGAGAGAGCAAGAGTGCTAGATAGCCAAGAGGGCTTATAGAAGAGAGCAGGGATTATCTCTTCCTAGTTCCACAGGGGTGCCAAGTGTGTATGATTAGGTTGGTCTATAGGTGTGCTAGATCAGGGAGAAGATCCATCAGGGTACTAGTTTGGAGAATCATAAGGACTTGGTGAGGCAAGGACAAGGGTTCTTTAGGGTGTAGAGACATCTACATGGTATGTAAGGTCTGGTGATTTACAGGTTGTTGCAAGAGTAGGGAGATCTACTTGGAGTACGGTTGTGTACTTGGTGTATTGGCAGCGTTGTTATTGATTGGTGGAGGTGAAAAATAACTCTATGTTTGAGTTGATTATTGTGACCGTAATTGAGAGAGTGAACTATTGAAGGAGAATTACTGGTGAACCCTAGAAGTGTGGGAGCTCTAGAGGTGTGGGAAGAAGAAGTGTGGCATCTTCTTTATTGTATTTTCTTCTGGATAAGTATTAATACAATTGGGTATTGTCTCTCATATTCTATGTTGTTTCATATTTCTAGTTACTTATTCATTCTGGTTAAATTTCGTGTTTAGTTGCTAATACAAAGGTAATCAAGTGTGCCCTTAGTGGGTAGTAGGATCCTGACAAGTGGTATCAGAGCATGGTTAAGTACACTAACAGGTGGTCAGAGCATGTTAAGTGTTTTGTTGATTACAGGTCACTCTTAGGGGTTTCAAATTGAGTGGGAGTATAGCAATGGTAGAAGAAAGTAAGCTATAAATGGAGAAATTGAATAACATGAATGGTCAGATTGATGGAAAGAAAGAGCAGGTAAAGAAAGATTGTTGGTTGGTAGCAGATCAACATGAAGAAGCAGATGTTGCAGGTGTTGTTACACAGGATGCTCTGGATAAAGTAGAATCTTGGTTTATAGATTTTGTTGCCTCTTTCCATGCAACCCAAAATAGAGCATCTTTCCATGGGTATGTCCAGGGAGACTTTGGAAAGATTTATTTAGGGGTTGGTAAGCCTTGTCAAATTGTTGGCAAAGGGGAAGTGAAGCTGAAATTGTAAACGGGTAACACACGGGTGTTGAAGGAGTTCATGCAAGTCCTAGTCTTGGAGATGAGTCTAATTTCTTCAGGAAAGTTGGGTGATGAGAGATGCATAGTAACTCTCATAGTGGATGCACTTGAATTAGACGATGGTAAGAAAGTAGGTATCCTTTATCTATCTACTTATATTACTGATTCACCTTTTGTTGCAGAGATGTGGCTTTGTAGGCTTGGTCACATGTGTAATAAGGGAATGCATGTTCTTAAGCAAAAGATAGATGTTTTTGATAAACTTAAGAATGAGAAAGCCTTGGTGTTCATGGAGGAGATGATAGATAGAGATTAGTGGAGAAGGCTAGATTATTTTGAGTAGGGCTGTGTTGATTTGGATAGGGTTTTGATCCAATGGAGCTCATAGGTAAAAAGATCATCACTCATGGGAGAACACAAGTATGACATCAATAAAGAGAAATTGACATCGAATAGATAGGCACCATTATCAGTCATGTGCAGACCAGTAGAGTCGATAGTGTCGAGTAGGTGGTGACTGATGTCAGTCAAGGGGAACCAATGTTGGTAGTTAGCTCAATCACAGGGAACTGACGTTGGTCGAGTGTAGATTGGGAGATGGCTGAGATCGGTCACTAGCATGGTGTTGGGTGGACATCAAGCTGTCAAGGAGTCTCAAACACCCATGTGGAGGATTGAAAGTGTAAGTGAGCCTCATATTCATTGTTCACCTTCTTTATACTACTTTTGCTCACTAATGGTCAAGAACCAGGAAGACGTGAAGAGGCAATACAGGTAAAATCTAGGAAACAGTGGGAGCATGGCATGAATTCTTTAGAAGAGAACCAAGCGAGAGATTTGGTAGAGTTGTCAACTAGGATAAAAGCACTAACAGATGAATGGATTCCTAGGTTAGAGAAGAGAGTGAATGGACACGTGAGACAGAAGGCCAGGGTATATGGTCTTGAGCAAGTTGCAGGGCAATGGAAGTTTGACGGGTGTATGATAGAGGATGGCTTTAGTCAAGGTCAATGTAACCCATTGTGTTTTCTTTACCAGGTGGATGATGATTGCAACATTTGTCAGGTACCTAGAACAATAAACATGCTCTGATACCAGTTGTCAGGGAATCCAAGAACAAACACACTTGTTATGATCCCACTTGTTAGGATCTTGCTCCTCAGAAAGAGCATAATATGATTACCAAATTTAAGCAATTAAACATGTGGAAATAACTAGAAGTACAAGTAACTAGAATTCAAAAATAACACAGAATATGAGAGACAATACAATATCTTGTATTAACACTTTGTATAGAAAAAAATACAATAAAGAGCTGCCACACTCTTCCACCTTACAGAGGCTTCCCACACCTCAAGTGTACAGTAATTCTTATTCAAAACACTCTCCTACCAAAAACAGTCCCAACATCCAAATCACACACAAAATTGGTGTTCACCTCTCCAACCAGTTAGTAATAACCCTGCCATTACACCAAGCACTCTATAGTACTTCAAGTTGATCTCCCATGAACTTGCAACCTATAATTCAATAGACCATACTTATAATGGAAGGATCTTCCTTGCCTTCCTTTCTAGCTCATCTGTGGAACTAGGAGAAACACACACTTTGTTCTCTTCACTAGCACATTTGACAATACATACCAATGGGTATATAAATAGATCCCAGAATTAAACAATAACTTAGACTCTTAGTTTACTATAATTATCCATGCAGCTCAAGGTTCGAAGTAGCCTTTACATGCAAACACTCCATTCACTTAACTAACTATTCGTGTAATGAATAGTTCTGAAACACACAGGCGACCGACGCCGGTCCCTGCTTGCCTGTTTCTGCCGACATAGGCCGACTTCCTACTGACACCGATTGCCTTCTGCACTGATCATGACTGACATCGGTCATGTTGCCGATGCTGGTGCTTCTAGGTCTTCAGCAACCTCCTTTTCTTTGTCTGTAACAAGTTGAAGCTTTTAGCTCCATAACCTAACAATCTCCCACTTAGAGATAAATAGCTACAAATGTACCTATACCTGTACACCATCTAGTTTGTTCCCTTGGCTCCGTATCCCTCCTCAAGATCACTCTTGAAGACCAACCACCACAAAACCTGTAGTGCAACAACTGTCACCTAAATCACCTACCACATCTACATCTACAAACCATGTAGAAAATAACTTGAACCTGCATAGCATGTGCACCTACTGCTGGTCCCTCTAAGAATCCACTGAACTGCCCTCCAATGCTTCTTTCCCAGATTGGCTCCAAACTTGTGACAACTCCCACTACTTGGGAAAACTCAGGTCTAGTACATAGCATGCACTTAACCTCATTATGTGAATCAAGACACTGTTCTATGAAATGTCCAACCATCGGTGTGCTAACTGGTCTCACACAATCATCCTGAAACAAAGTCAACATATGACCTTCCATGTCCCTAGAACACACTCATGCCAAAGAATCTTGCTGCTCCCAAATTCTCTATGACACACCCCTGAACTAGCTTTACCTTTAGTTCAACAACTCCCTTATTATGTAACTCTGCAACAAGCACATCATACAGTAATAGGATAATGTAGCTAATATTATCCAACCTGGTAAAGAGAAACACAATGATCAAACCTCCATTGCCCTGCAGCTTATACAAGACCATATACCTTGATCTTCTATCTCACATATCCATTTTCACTCTTCTTCATCCTAAACATCCATTCATCTCTCAGTGCTTACTTCCAGCTGGAAACTCCACCAAAAACTCATGTTTGGTTCTCCTCCAAGGAATCACATCCTCCATCCATGCCAAGCTCCCACTATTTCCTGGATCTACCTGTTCTGCTTCTTTAATAACTCCCTGGTTCTTTACCATAAGTGAGAAACAAGTAGTGTAAAGAAGGGAAATGATGAATTTGAGGCTTACCTACCCTTTAAGTCCTCCATATGGGTGCTTGAGACTCCTTGACAGCTTGTTGTCCACCCAAAATTCATCTCAATGACCGATGCCAGTCACATTCTAGTCTGCACCCGACCGATGTCAGTTTCCTATGACTGCCTCATCACCAACGTCGGTTCCCCCTGACCGATGCTAGTGTTTATCTACCTTGAGTCACCGACATTAGTCTGCACATAGCTGATGTCAGTCCCTATCTAGATGCCGATGTTGATTTTCCTGCCGACGTCAGTCTCTATGTTTTGCTTGTGAGAACTAACTTCTACCCGTGAGCTCCTTTTGGATCAAACCCTTGTCCAAATCACCCTTGCTCTGCTTAGAATTCTTTTGCCCCTTATGCTGAACTCTATCCATCACCTTCTCCTTGAAAACCAAGGCTTTCTTGCTCTTGTCACTAACATCAGATTCCTTAAGAAATGTCACCTTCTTCTTCTACATATAGAAATCTTGATCTATGCTCTTTAAATCTGAAAGCATACCCTTTAACTCAAGAACATGCATCTCCTTCTTATTCATGTGACCAAGCCTATTAAGCCACATCTTTGAATCTACAGCTGAAGTAGATAACCCAAAAAGAGAATCAAAAATACAAGTAGATAGATAAATCGTACCTACTTTCTTACCTCTTGCTACAACAAGTGCACCCTTGGTAACCTTCCAAGAGTCCACTGTGAGAGTTATTGTGTAACCCTCATCACCCAAATTTCTTATAAAAATCAAATTCTACTCCAAAACTAGGACATGCATGACCTCATTCAACACCCATGTGTTACCCGTCTACAATTTCAGCTTCACTTTCCCTTTGCCAACCATCTGACAAGGCTTACCATCCCCTACACAAATTTCTCCAAAGTCTCCTTGGACATACTCATGAAAATTTTTCCTATTTGGGGATGCATGAAAAGAGGCACCAAAATCTAAAACCCAAGATTCTACTTTTTCCAAAGAACATACCAAAGCATCCTGTGCAATGAAATCTGCAACACCTGCTTCTTCTTCATGTCCTTCATGCTGATCTGCTACCAACCAACAATCTTTCTTTTCCTGCTCTTTCTTTCCATATCTCTAGCAGGTTATTTTGCAATACCTGAACTTGGACCTCCTGCTATTAAACTTTTCCATTCGTAGTCTACTATCTTCTGCCATTGCTCTACTCCCACTCAAACAGAAACCCTGTGAGTACCCTGTAATCAACACACACTAACCAGATCTAATCCAACCTTTTAGTATCCCAACCAAAAGCTCTGATACCACTTGTCAGGTACTTAGAACAACAAACATGCTTTGATACCAGTTGTCAGGGAATCCAAGAACAAACACACTTGTTTTGATCCCACTTGTTAGGATCTTGCTCCTCAAAAAGAGCACAATATGATTACCAAATTTAAGCAATTAAACATGAAAAAATAACCAGAAGTACAAGTAACTAGAATTCACAAATAGCATAGAATATGAGAGACAATACACTATCTTATATTAACACTTTGTACATAAAAAAATACAATAAAGAGCTGCCACACTCTTCAACCTTACAGAGGCTTCCCACACCTCAAGTGTACAGTAATTCTTCTTCAAAACACTCTCCTACCAAAAATGGTCCCAACATCCAACTCACACACAGAATTGGTGTTCACCTCTCCAACCAGTCAGTAATAACCCTACCAGTACACCAAACACTCTATAGTACTTCAAGTTGATCTCCCATGAACCTGCAACCTGTAATTCAACAGACCATAATTACAATGGAAGGATCTTCCTTGCCTTCCTTTCTAGCTCATCTATGGAACTAGGAGAAACACACACTTTGTTCTCTTCACTAGCACACTTTAGAATACATGCCAATGGGTCTATAAATAGATCCCAGACTTAAACAATAACTTAGACTCTTAGTTTACTATAATTATCCACACAGCTCAAGGCTCGAAGTAGCCTTTACATGTAAACACTCCATTCACTTAACTAACTGTTCATGCAACGAATAGTTCTGGAACACACAAGCGACTGACGTTGGTCCCTGCTTGCCTGGTTCTACCGATGTTGACTGACTTCCTACCGATGCTGGTTGCCTTTTGCATTGATCATGATTGACGTTGGTCATGCTACCGATGTCGGTGCTTCTGGGTCTTCAACAACCTCCTTTTCTTTGTCTAAAACAAGTTGAAGCTTTTAGCTCCATAACCTAACAACATTATCCTATTACTGTATGTGGTGTGGTTGCTTGTTGTAGAGTTACACATGCAGGGAGTTTCTGAGCTAAAGGTAAAGTTAGTTCAAAGGTATGTCATGAAGAATTTGGGAGCAACAAAATTCTTTGGCATAAGAGACATGGAAGATCATAGGTTGATTTTGTCTCCAGTGGGAGCTGATGTGAAGAAGGTGTTGGTAGGGTTCAATATGTAGGATACAGAACTAGAAAGCACACTAAGGGCTGGACAGTTCAAGCTGAGCTTAGAATAGTGTTCGAAATCACATGAGGTTGAGTGTAGATCTGAGTTTTCCCAAGTAGTGGGAGTTGTCAAAGAGTTCATAGCCAATTCATGGAAGGAGAACTGGAGGGCAGTTCAGTGGATTCTTAGGTATTTGAGAGGGACCAGCAACAGGGATTCATGCTACACAAGGTTAAGGTATTCACTACATGGAGTTGTAGGTTTGGATGTGGTAGGTTACTTGGATGACAGGAGGTGCACCATAGGTTGTGTGGTGGTTGGTCTTCAAGATTGATCTTGAAGAGGGATACAAGCTAGGAAACAAATTAGATGGTGTACAGGTACAGGTACAAGTGTAGCTATTTATCTCCAAGTGGGAGATTGTTAGGTTGTGGAGCTAAAAGCTTCACTAGAATGCGAATAGGAGGAGTTGCTGAAGTGTCACAAACACTGGCATTGGTCAGGCCAACTGACTCAGTTAGGAGTGGACAAGAAGCTACTGACATCAGTCAGGGATCAGTTGATGTTGGTCATCTCCAGGCAGACAAGGACTAACATTGATCGCCTGTGTGGTTCCAAAACTATGAGTTGATGAATAGTTTGTTAACGAACTAGTTGTTTGCATGTTAAGAGGCTAATTTTAGTCTTGAGTTGCGTGTCTAATTATTTTAATTAAGAAAGTCTAATTATTGTATGCATGAGATCTATATAATAGACTCATGGGATGTATTGTAAAATTGTACTAGAGTGAGAGAGCAAGAGTGCTAGATAGCCAAGAGGGCTTGTAGAAGAGAGCAGGGATTAGCTCCTCTTAGTTCCATAGGGGTGCTGAGTGTGTATGATCAGGTTGGTCTGCAGGTGTGCTAGATCAGGAAGAAGATCCACCAAGGTACTGGTTTAGAGAATCATAAGGACTTGGTGAGGCAAGGACAAGGGTTCTTAAGGGTGTAGAGACATCTACATGGTAAGTAAGGTCTGCTGATTTGTAGGTTGTTGCAAGAGCAAGGAGATCTACTTGGAGTACAATTGTTTACTTGGTGTACTGGCAGTGTTGTTACTAACTGGTGGAGGTGAACAACAACTCTATGTTTGAGTTGATTATTGTGATTGTAATTGAGAGAGTGAATTGTTGAAGGAGAATTACTGGTGAACCCTAGAAGTGTGGGAGCTCTAGAGGTGTGGGAAGAAGTGTGGCATCTTCTTTATTGTCTTTTATTCTGGATAAGTATTAATATAATTGGGTATTGTTTCTCATATTCTGTGTTGTTTCATATTTCTAGTTACTTATTCATTCTGGTTAAATTCCATGTTTAGTTGCTAATACAAAGGTAATCAAGTGTGCCCTTAGTGGGCAGTAGGATCTTGACAAATTGGTATATATGACTTAAGGTCATTGTGAGTATTCCATTTGACATATCCTATCTATATTAGCACATCTTCATCATTATCATATTCACCTCACCTTTGAGTTTCATTGATCAAATTTATACCTATATCCTCCTATAGGAAAATACTACCTACATCTACTCTATAGGATCCCTATATTAATATATATTTTTGAGTCACACCCTTAGGTCTACCATGCTTACATTTATTATTCATATAGGTTTGATATTTTATTAAATATACACAAATAAATGGTGAGTATTACCACATGATACATATATGGATATATCTTATTATTTTTAGGGGGTTCTCTTGCTCACTATCATCTGCATTGAAGGATGCCCCACACACACACACACACACACACACACACAGAATATATACCATGATTTTTATAGGGATATTGGCCTATCTCTCCTTCTATATCTACTAATGGGGCATATTTATACCCCCTCCATCTCATCATATTCATTAAAGATATAACTCATATATTTAACCATACATGAGGACACATTATATGAAATTTATACTCATTAGAATAGTAGATTATGCACTTAGCCTTGCTTGATGTTATCTTTATTATTCCATGTGACATTTATATATGACACTTATACTCCTTATTGAGATATAAATTATTTTTATGTGACATGACACTTGGGGAATATTAGTTGCCTACACATAACATATATGAGGCTTTGCATGTAATACTTTAAAATAGTTACATGTTTTATACAAAATTTCAAAATGTTATTAGATTTATAAATTCTTATCACACATGGTTTTTCTAAATATGTTAATTTTGAGATGAAATATTGTAAATATAGGTTATTAAATACCTCACCTCAAAAGGGGGAATATATTAGAGCATTTTTACAATAATTTCATAATGAAAGTTAAGCATGAATAATTTTTAGATTACCTTCAAGTCATGCATGAGAAGTTTTTAGACTAATTTCATAGAAAAATTCATGCATCTCCCCTTGGATCAAAAACATATCTACTTATATAATCAGGAAGTAGGAGGATGGTTAAAAAAGCTCTTAAAGAAGTGGTGGTTATGTTCCACACTTTTTAGGAAAGCTTTCAATCAGAATAATAAAAATATGAGCATTATTTTTCACATTACAGTAGAATTTGGTTTGACATAGAGTAGATATAATCATTTCTATGATATTTTAATTTTCAATTTTAATTTCATTTCAAGTTCAATTTCAAAATTTTAAATGAGTACAATGACCTGAAATGGCATTGATTTCTTGTTGGAAAATAACCATTTTGGAAAGTATGCTAGAGTTTGTGAAATGAACAAAAACATGGATGGAGGCATGACATTAAAGCTTCTTCCTATTATATTTATGTTAATTCAAGGTACACCCTTCAATAATGTATTTTTTTAGTTTGATGCATTTACCACTCACATACACATGTCAAAATAGGTATATTGTGTAAACACTCAAATTTGGTGCAAGCCTTGTTATTACAATTCTTTTCAGCACTAATTTTTGCATTTGTGGATCACATTGAATTATGGAGTTATTAACACTTTCATGTATTTATCATTATTAATTTTAGTATATCATGGTCACAATTTATTTTTTAATCATTATTTTGTGTTACTTTTGTGCTATGAGCCTTCTTTCTTTCTTCTCTTTCTTTCTATGTTCATTTATTCCTTTGGGACATGAATAATGGTCTATTGATCCTGCCCTCTTTATTTTTGTGGTTCCCTTTACACATGGTCATGTCATTTTAGTGTTTGGATCCATTTTTTTAGTTATTCCCTTTTATTTTGTATGCTAATATATTTTTAACTCAAACCATAATAATCATATATATAGAAAACATCTAAGAGTATTATGGATATATATTGATATTCATTCAATAAGTATCGATATATCATTTAGAATAATTATTATTGAGGTTTCGTAAAATTTTCCAATGTGTTTGTTTATTTTCAAGTCTAAGCACACTCCACATTGATTTATATCTACTTAAGGACTTCCATCTCATCTTCTACAAAAATTGACCTAGGTGAATGTGCATATAGTTCTACATTTATTGATATAAGTTAAATATTATTCTATTAATATTCCATTAAAACTACACATGAACCTTGAAGGGTGTTATTATTTAATGTGTGATATGTAGTCATAAAATATTCATGGTTAACTAACACAACTAATTCCTCTCTTATTTTTTATCTAACATCTTGTGGTAAGCTAGGTGAAAGTCATTAAATAAAAAATTATGAAATTATGTCTAACAATTTAGTAAAGTGAATGTATATGAATTATGAAATCTAATGGTCAATAGGCACAAAATAATTACAAACCCAAGAAGTATCACTAGATAATATCAATGCAATAATAAATGAATGATGATCAAAATAGGAAACTAATGATCCCATATAGGACATAAAAAGTATAGGTGTTGATCCCATCCTTACATAGTCATTGGCCAAAATTTAACATAAATGAAATAATAAACTTGCATAGTTGAGATCAACATTCAAAAAAATAGAAATCATCAAGGTGTTTCTGTTCAGTTTATTTTTCTTCCATATATTCCATTACTTGTTTTTAATTTCCAAATAACCTTTTTTACTACTTTTATCTAATAAGGTAGATTTGAAAGTTATTTTAAAATGTTTAATATATATTTCTATAGTAAACTTAATTTTTAATAGTTATACATTATTTACAAAATTAAGGTGAATCAGGACTATATGATGTGAATTAGAGTTCAATTGACCTCAATTTTATCATTGATTGAATCAATTACTTGATTGGATCAAGTAATGATGTGATTTTGGCCATATTTATCCCTATGAACCTAATTGAAACTATATGATATAATTTTTGTTCAATTTCACCTAATTTCATCATTGATTGAAATAATTAATTGATTGGTTCAATCACAAACACATTTTGGACTCATTACCCCTTTTTGTTGAGATTTCCCCCATATCCACCTTAATTTATTTTCTCAAGCCTTATTGAAGTTTTTTTAGTTTTAGTAAGTCCACTAATGACATATAAACATTAAATAATTACAAAAAATAGTGATTAATTTTATGCACATTTCCATAAAGCCACCTTAATTATATTCTTGAATTAGGATTGATTAACCTCAATTTCAAACTTAATTTTAAAAAATGAGTAATTGGGACAATAACATGTGTAATTGGGTATGCAAAAAATATTACATTAAATTTCCATAAGAAAAGGATGATAAGTTGGTGGTAGAATATTTCAACTAGATAGAAAATTTAAGGTTGAGGTTTTGATTCTCATTGAAGCATCTTGAATACCAAAGTTGTTTGTAACTAAATGAAGGCATGAATATCTATCTTGATTTTTTATATTATACTTATAAAAATTCAAAATTTATTTATGTACACATTTGTATTTAATTTATAAGTTATAACTAAAAAAAAGTTTAATTATGTACACATTTTTCCTAATTTACATTGTTAACAATTGATATATTAAATAATTATAAAAATAAAAATCAACCTACCAATAAGTTAAAATCTAAAACATAATTTTTATTTTTCATGATGCAAAGCCTATTTTTTTAACTGAACCCATGTGTTGAAAAATATCCCCAAAAGTAGAAAAAATGGGGGAAGTGAGCCATTTGTTATATTCCATTTGTGGAAGTGAGAAGAGGGTGATAAAATATTTTTGGGTGTGGCTATAAGTATATACCATTATAAGCATCTCAATTTGTGATTCTTTCTAGAGACATTTACAGAAAATTGGAGGAAAATAAAGGACAAATAGGAAGAAATGGGATAAAAAAGAAGGTTGACTACCACATTGTCCCTTAGATCAAGAATAATGGTATAAGACACATGTCATCTCTATTATTTTAGAGTATTTTTTTGAATGGGAGGATAATATGATAAGTTAGCATATTATTTTCAAACATAACTCTTTTATCATTATGATTTTTTGATTTTATATTTTTTATTAGTATAAGGTTGCAATATTATTTTCCTTGTTGAAAAAACCATAAAACTTAAATGAGTTACAGAGAGCTCTTTTAGTCTCAAAAAGGCTCAATAAAAAAAATGGATAAGGTTGGTAAAGTTTTAAGTTCATGTGGTTTGAAAACCATGAGGGAAAGTGACATAGAGGATACCCGCATTTATTGTGACTTACCCATTCAAACTCTTAGTGTTTCTTTATTCTCCCTTAAGTGTCCTAATAACATGTTCCCTGAATACCATTATTTTTTATTGGTACATCAAAATTACCCATTTATTTCAATGAGAAATTGGAGATTTTGAAAGATGTAGATGGGGATTTTTTTATTGAATGTCTTTTTCACGTGATCAAACATTTTTATAAAACCAAATCCCTTGCTTTCCTTGAATGGCTCTGATTTCATATTTAAGACAAAAAACATGCATTTAACCTTTTGATAAATGAATATGAAAAGAATCTAATTGAGAGGAGGACCCATATCTACATTGTGTGTGAATTAAAAAGGGAAATGAATGTAGCTTACAAGAAAATAAAAAATAAATTGAAATCTCAATGGTAATTATCTTACACTGCCCATTTGACCAAAAAAGGGTGAAAATATGCTCAATAAATGATGGAAATGAAAATGGACATAAACAAATAATTTATTTGGGTATCTAAAAGCCCCCCAAAAAAAGGGTTAAAATGAACCATATTACTTATCACATAGACCAAAAAAGCATCAAAAGATTTATTTATAAATTTATAAGTTTTATATCCTTTATCTTTACTTTGCATAATTTCATTTTAATTTATTATGTATAATATTTGGATAACTACTATACATTATTTTTTAATGTTTTCCCAAAATTAGGTATTTGAAGATGGACTAGCTAAAGAAGATGTTCAATACCTATAATTTATGGCATTATTTTGTCATGAGTGATGAGATATGTAAATTAATTAATGCCATATTTTTTTTTGCGGTTAATCCATTTTTATTCATTATTATTAAGTTCTAAATGTGATATTAATTTAATCAAATTTTAAAGAAGACAACTTCCATATCCCACCACTTGATGATCACATATATGTGGTAATGGAGGAAGAATGACCAACACTCTTAAAGAGCATCAAAATCATGGAAGACATTTAATTAAGTATTAATTAATTAATTGCCCAAGATTGTTAATTAAGTTTTACAAAATTTTAATTTGGGTTTAAAAATTTATAATTATGTTCAATTTTTAAAATACTAAAGGAATGTGTACTATAAGCATTGTGGTCTTTGTTATTTTTTATTTTGTCTACTATTTTATACTAAAACTATAGTTTTCAGGTGCTTGTAAAACTTGAGCTTAACTTATCAAGTAAAAAAATATTCAATTTTTAAAATATTAACTCCATTATTTACATTTTTTGTTATTAAGGAACATTGGGGGTCTCCAAAATTACACCTCATGTATGTTATTTTTAATATTTGAATATTTTAATAAATATTTTATAATTTAGAATGTAATTTATAATATGACATTTTTTTAGTAAATGAGATGTTCGATGCATGTAGTGTATAATGACAATGAGGATGATGGCGATGGACATTTTTTTTTAGGTGGAGGGGATGATGATGATAATGATGATTAAAAAAAGTATGTGATGGATTATATTCCCTTATGATATTATATAAACAATTGTTTAGTAATTTATTTTTTATAAAAATAGTTGTGTGCATATTTTAAGTATAATAAAGACTTATTTAATGTTCATGGTTGATGAAAGTTTGAAAATTATTTTGATTAATTTAAACACATATTTTTTTACAAGTTAATTATTAATATGTTACTTGTTAATATAAAAATTAAATATATATTTAAGTTTTAAATATTAAGAATTCTAGAAACTAATTAATTTTTTTTATTTTTTAAAATCTTATAATCATTGATTTTTATTTTATATAATTTAAATATGTTAAAAATTATTTATTTAAATATATCCATAGTATTTTTAAAAAATAAAAATAATTTTTAATGCAATTGTGTCAATAAACCTTAAAAATTGAATTCTCGATACAAATATTTATTATGTATGAATGTTGATGCATAACCTAACATAAATTACTCCTACCCAAAAATGAAAAAAAAAGTGATGCATGCACATAAATATTAAAAAACCTAAATCAAAAAATGTTATGAAAAGTCTAAGGTCTTGATTTACTACAACCAGGAACAAGCATGGGACGTTCCCTTTACACTCAACATTTGAAAACTTACCTGTGCCAACATCAATCCATATAAGGCATACGTCTTATATATTAATTAGAAGCATAGCTAAGAATGGAATGGGGCCCATGTTGGGCTAGTTGTGCCATGGCATGAAGATTTATTAAGAGGAATTAAGTAATTCAATGAAAACTTAAGGAAGATTCATAGGCATAGGACTTTCTTGGATCAAGCCTGGGGTTATAGAGTTGCTTAAAGGGTCATAAGGCTACATTTACTCAATTTACTCATATTAAATAGATGAAATTCAAACAAAGATTGGATTACTGGATTAAAATATATACTCATCCTTTATGCAACATGATGGTGATGTCACAAAAATTGGAAACTCCACAAAAGTAGCAAACCAATAAAATACATGAACTTTAATGAACATAATTCAATCAAAAGAATGATATCACAAATATTTGCATCGTATTAATAATACAATTAGACACAAAAACTAGACACAAATATTTAATGCAAAATCATTTGTTATTGTTCAAATTCCATAACATAGTGTATATTCATATCTTAATACTAACAACCTAGAGGCTCAAAAGCAAGCTTGAACATATATAATTTGACCCATAGTGGCCTTGATATTGATTTTAAGCCTTAATGGCTAATGGAGAAATGTTTATAGAGAAAATATTTGAAGTCATTCTAACAGAGCTTCAGTTTAGTTATTCACTTCATCCTTATCTTTGATTTTAAGATCCTTATATAAGCCTCTAAGAGCATCTTTGATAGGGTAGAAGTTGCATGCTGAGTGTTGAGATAGAGCTCCATCATCATAACTACAAGCTATATGACTCTATGAATTTCACACTATACCTACCACATCTCTTCAAATATTTGATGATACCCTAAAAATATAGAAGATGGTTAGTTTCCTACCAGCAAGCATAAGATTTGCATTGCACCCTCCAACTGGGTACAAAAACCCATAGGCTAACCACTTGAAAAAAATATCTGCTCATGCCTAGGTGGATGCCAAGTTGGCATGAATCCTCTATTAATGGGTTAGGGGCCAAGAATTTACCCCATACAAAAACTTTAGTCCACCCTCAAACTAAGCTATCAAAATTTTGGTAGAATAGAACTCAGGTGCATCCTCCTAAAGTTTGGCACTGAAGTCTTCAAATCCCTTAATGGCTAGCTTGATTTCTTTTGAAACATTATCAATATTAGAGAATTTAATAGTGAGTATAAGTACATCTATCTTATCCATATCCTTATAGAAGGCTTCTACATTGGTTTTTTTTCCACACTTTTGTATAAGATCTCTCCTTGTTCACAAGCCTTAGTTTATAGAGCATGGAAGAGTTCTTCCAAGGTCCACTCCTGGTCCTTGATTTGGTTACTGAGTGTATTCACATTGCCCATGATTTATGACTGTTATGCTCTATTTTTGGAGTATACTTGAGCCATCAGCTAGTCCTCCTCCTTCACTTGATTTAGGCATGCTTCTATTACTAAGGCTTAATTGAAGAAGCTTAATAAAATGGTGTCTATTGTATTTACCCCCTTCTTTAACCTTGCAAATAAATATTATACCTCTTAGAGCTTGTTTGATGTATCCTTCTTTAGTGCAATGATGGGGTCTTATTCTTCCTATTCTTCCTACACCGGCTTGGGTTGTAGTCTTGGGCACATGTACTCTATTAATACACAAATCTTGTTGACCTATGAAAGTCCTAAAGTGTTGATGCTAACCAAAAGAGATGATTTGGCTTCCTCCACATGCTCATAATGTTGTTACAACTTGAACTTGTTGGTTTGTACCTCATCCTTGGCTTCCTTGATGATTTTTTTCCATTTCCTCACCTTGCCATCATTGATGATGTTCTAGCACATTACTTCTATGGCCATTCTTATTAGCACATTTCTAGATTGGACTGGGTTCATGGTGCATGGGTCAATAATAAGTGATTATTGTCCTTCCTTAAGACCTTTCAGTCCCAAAGTAGCCACTATAGGCACCTCAAATTAGGGCTCATATATATAGTGGTCTAGCACAAATGAGAGATATTTGTGCATCCTTGTAATGGTAACTTAGGGGGCATAGTTTCATACATGTATATATATTCATCCCCCTAATTATTATGCATTGTCTCCCTTATGTTAAGATCTTTGTCATATTTCTCAATGATAGCCTTCTCTATTTGTACTTCTTCCTCTTCACTGGTGCCACCACTCTCTTTGGTGTCATCCTTATAGGATTCACCTTTTTGGTCCTTGGGTGTTTCATCAAACTTCTCCCCCTCACCTACTTCTTCATCATATGGCTTTTCAATACTTACCTCCAAGATTATCCCTTTGACACTAGTGTCACCTTGTTGCTACTATTTCTCCTCAATTATCTTTATTTTTTATTCTATGGCACTAATATTACCTTCTTTGTGTTGAGACACCCCATCAATACATGGTCATCCTCTTACACAACTTCTTTTGCTTGTTTGGTGGGGTCACTTGGTACCTGTTGGACCACTTCTAATGTTGGTCATGTGCTCGAGGGAACCTTTGGGGACATTTATCTATCTTGGAATTTTTTCATTCCTAGTCAAGATTTTTATTATCTTCAATAACCAAATCCTATTTGATATATTCATTTTTCAATCTGATATTCCACCCAGCCACTCTTTTCTCCTTGATATTTTGAGGGGTCACCAGGGAGGCCTCATCCCTGGGTGTTGACACCTATTTCATTGATGGGATAATTAATGAGATGGCATTGGATGTTAGGTTCACCATTTCCTCTATTAACTGTAATGAAATGCTCATACCACTTATTAGTGCTTCCTGAGCATTCCCAACACTGAGTTCTTCTTCACCTTCCCCTACTTGTAGGATATAGGTCCTTGCTTTGTCTTCTTCATTCTCCTCATCTATTATGGGAATGAGGGTCACCTCTATTTACATATCTACAAGGATTAGGATAGGGAACTCTATATGTCCCTTAGTATTTTATTTAAATGCTTTTTAGAAGAAGCATCCTCTTGCATGAATGTCACATGCTTCATTGGAGAAGGGGGCATAATTTGTTCTTCAAAAACTATTTTCAATTGTATTTGATTTGTGATCTCTTATAATTTTTCACCCATCTTCCTTTGGAGTGAATTCACCTATATATATGGTTCATCCTTCCTTTAGTCACCAACTAGGAAGGGGTAATCATCATCCTTGCCAAGATCTCCACTTTTCTTGCATGACTTCATCTCATAGTAAAGGTTAAAAATCCTTCCATTTATTATTATATTTTGGGGGGGATAGATGTCAGGCATGTTGTTGTCACCTCCTAATCCCTAGTGGCCTTTGCTTTGGGGTGCACAAATTGGCACCTCATCATTCTTCTATCATGATCCACAACCTTGGCCTAGATCTTAATTTATTGCACATTGGGGATTCTCCTTTTCTCTACCATGAAATACTTGGTTTAGGATGTGTAAGGTAACCTGAGCCACCCTGATATATTTTCATCTATGAGCACTAAGTGTACCACATATAAGTGTTGCATCATGACAAAATTTATCATTCCCACTAGTTATTAAGGGAGTTCTTGTGGGATATGCCACTCCTTCACAAAGGCCTCTACATACCTTTAAAACCACCCTTTCACTCTATTCTTATATTTCTATGATAAGTTTGGGGGGTAGATGAAATCTTGGTACTTCATCACTAGGAAATCATGGCTTGGTAGAAACGCCCATAGGTGGTCCTCATCACCATCTGGCACACTTATTTCCTCCGTCACTATGAGGATCAATTTTTACCCCCATTCAAAGGTCTCATATGACCAATGACATCCTTGCACATTATTTACTATCTCTTATCTTATGAATTTGGAGACATTGAAATTTACTCCTTGTGTAACGTGGTGGGCAAAGCACATGAATGTTTTATTGATATCAGACTACTAGCCACCATGAAAATGTTTGGTTCTAAAAAGGTACATTGTTTCCCTTGTGCTAGGGTCTTAGATGTTTTTGATGGGGAATGCAAACCTTGACTTATTGTATCCTAGGAGATTTGTGACCCTTTCTATCTCCACCTCATCTTCCATCATCTCTCATATGCCTACTCTTATGCCAAGTAGCCATGTGATTCTTCTAATGATGCTTATAGATATCCTCATGTGATGTATAGCAAAATAGAATTGGTCACCATGTACCAATGAGAGAAATAAATGCACCAAGTATTTTTTCTTACCAAATATTAGTAGTTTGAATAGTTGTGTGGCACCCATGGTTTGTAATTTGTCTCTATTGGAGACATCAAAGAGCATAACACCTATCTTGGTGTTCTTCTTAGTGTCTATCATCTATTCCTTGTTCAAATCTTGCATGTTATTTCCTATCATATGGTTATAGTCCTTAAGCTTACAAACATGCATAAAGGACACCTAATTATCCCCCACCATAACCTATAGTGGGTACTCCATCTCTTTATAAGTGATATTTGCACTTGTGGTTAGATCTATCTCTATGATGCTTACTCCATCCACCATATATGCCTCTAATTTTACAATATCTACTTCCCTCACTACCCATGATTTCTTAACATATTTTTACACTTGTGGTGGACTTGTACTCAGCTATTTATTTCCCATCCTAAACTTACTATTATTTAAGCACAATTGGTTGATTTTTTCAAAGCCCAAAATTATGTCTGGCATGCTTCATAGTCATGGGAAATGTGATTACATGTTAGGTTGTTTATCTTTCTTCCCCATTAATGGCAACCTTGTTATCCTATTGAAGTCTTGATCTAATGTTTCACTATCAAATTCCCATCACTTTCCTCCCTTTCTCCTTATGGTAAAACATAATCCTCTTTGTGTTCTTTTATTCTCACTTGGGGGGTTATGGTTAGCTGGTTATCTCTCTATTATCATCTTTTGGTTTAATGTATTTGGCTTCTGATTCTATTCTAAACTCTTAAAAATGTCAGTAACCTTTTTTCTTCTACCATATTTCTTTTTATACACTATTCCTAGCTATCACATTGATGGTTGGTGGCATTTATATTATTTAAATCTACTAAAACCTATGAAATATGATAAAATCTACCACTAACTACTCATTTAATGTAGGTCTTTGTTCTTCTATTGCTATAACATTAGTTTTGCTAATAGTTTCTTTAATGAAGTGATAGGTTATTCAAATAGTCACTTCCCACTAAATTTTGGGTAGGTGTTAGCTATCACATCAGTCATTATCTTATGATTTTTTCAATTTGTCCTAACCTTTGCCATTCATATGGTTACTTAGGCATAACACTTTACATGCACATAATTCAGCCTTCTAGGTTCCATCTCTTCTTGGTGCTACACTTCCTTTCAAGAATGTCTCTCTTTTTTGGTTGATTTCTTTGTGCTTTCAAGTATATTGATTTGACCTCCCCTACTCCATAAAAATCCTTGCATTGGTCCTCCATCAGCTCATTATTTCCTCTTGGTTTCTTACACACTAAAACCTTGTGCACCTTCATCAATTTATATTTAAAGTTCACTGATCCTAGCAAAGTTCACACACACCTAGAAACATTGGTGTTTGACTTCAAGTGCTCGAAAATCAATCAATCTTGACTCACTCAACTAAATTTATGTAGGTATAAGCACTATGAATTTTATCATATAGGCCTAAAAGTGACATGTTTATTCAAAAAACACTCAAGAACAAACATAAAGAAAATATTTGGTTTACACCAATTTTATTATGGTCAAAACCATGTAACCAACTTTTAACTAGGAATACAGTGTTAGATGGCACTAGCACCACCCTAATGATGGTATACTTTCAATTTATTAACACTAAAATTCCTAGGGAAATTTTCACCAGTCAATGTGAATAACTTGCATGCACCAATCTCCCATCCACCTAATCAGTAACTTGCATGGGTTCTTAAGGTACTTAGAATCATATAACAAGAATAGTGCACCTTATGTGAACACTTTTCACTTGATGTGATTATCATGCCATACCTTTTTATAGGACTTCTCTATATGTAAGCTCCATCATGATTAGGCATGTATCTTGTCTAACCTCTCCAAATATTCCAATTATACGATTAAATACTTTTTTTGTTGTGTGATAGGCCCATAATAATTCTAATACATGGTCATCACAATCCTTGTGACCAATATCACATATTTTTATGAGGCATGTCTACAATATTTTATTGAATGATTCTATGGTGATATTAGCTTAGGGGTGGTAAGGTGTCATTTTATGGTGCAACACCATATATTTAGACAACAAGATCTAAACTATTTTATTGATGAATTGCATGCCATAGTCGCTAGTCAATCTAAGTGGGAATCCATATATACTAATAATATTTCCCAAATGAATCTTGTTGTTATGGTGGCTATACAATATATGGTTGGCACTAATTTAGACTACTTGGTAAAGTAATATATGGTAGATAGAATGTATTGTGCACATGTGTGCCTCATATCAAGAGTAATTGGCCAAAAAAATTAATGCCCCATTTTTTAAAGGGTACTTGGGCAAGGATGAGGATGAAGGGCATCTCATCCTAGTGGTTTGGTTTTTCTATGAACTAGTACATGTCACATGATTTGACATATTCTTTTTCATCATGAAATATAGTTGGTCACCACAAGCCTAATTATAGTACTTTTTATGCCATGGTGTTTCCAGCATAATAGCCTCTAACAATCCCCTCATGCACCTCTTTCAATATTGAGTCTCATTCATGTTCTAGGATACATCAACATAATATTGTATCATAGCTCAACTTGTACAGTTCCCTGCCAATGAGTTAAAATGGGGAGGAGGGAATTATGAGCTACTTCTTCTCTTTAGTTGTCATGGCCTAAGACACAAATATGTAGGTCATAAATGTGATGATTTAT
Source organism: Torreya grandis (assembly GCA_037957365.1). Taxonomy (NCBI): domain Eukaryota; kingdom Viridiplantae; phylum Streptophyta; class Pinopsida; order Cupressales; family Taxaceae; genus Torreya; species Torreya grandis. The sequence goes on from JARHVA010002070.1 coordinate 1,351,987, forward strand.
GTTAACTTATAAGATGCGTTAGATTTAGTAGAATTGTGAATTGAGCATATCATCCTTAATTTACACTAATAAATTACTAGATTTGATGTGGGATAGATCGGTTGAACCTAAGTTTTATTTGGTTGGCTTTGCTAAAACAAAAAAAATGGAATTATTGAAATAAAACAATCCATCGACAAATGCACCCATGTAAAATGGGATTGTTCACCAGGTACTTAAGTGCATAATGATCAATGAAAAAGATGAAGAGGGTCACTATTATATACCATGGCAAGCACCTCATGATCAGTTATAGTGTAATTTTGTTCTGGCTTGTTTATTTTTTTCTTGTAAAAGAAATATGATGATCCATTTTCACTTCACCTAGTTGCATGAGAATGGCATTGATCATGGTAATAGAGGCATTGATTTGGACATGGAATGGAGTTTCTTAGTTAAGAAATTAAAATATTGGTGCACTTGCTATTTTGAACTTCAAGGTATTAAAATCATCTTCCTACACATACCCCAATATAATGGGCCATCTTTTCTTAAGATCTCTTCTAGTGGTGTCATAATCCTAGCATAATTCCTTATGAACTTTTTGTAATACCCACAATGCCTAAGAAAAGTTTAGATGTCTTTATATGTTGATGGTGATTGAAGCTAAAGGATGATTGGAATTTTGGTAGGATAAATTAGTAGGCCATCCTTGTAGATGATGTACCCAAGCAATGTGCCAAATGGCATTGCAAAGACACACTTATTAAGATTCAAAGAAATTTGTAACTATCTACACCTCTCAAACATTAGGTGTAAATTGTCATAGTGATCCTTCACCAACCCATACACTATCCAATCATCCAAGTATACTTAGAGGAACTTTTGAATGAATTATTTAAATGTGTTGATCACCACCCTATATAAAATGGTTGGTGCATTATTTAACCCAAAGGGTATTATGTTATAAGTAAAACACCCCCATTCAATTGTAAAGGTGGTTTTGGGCTTGTATTTCTCCTCAATATAGAATTTATGGTATCCTTAAAACCCATTAATAAATATTTACATATTGTAGCCTAAAATGCCATCCAATACTTAATTAGTGAATAGAGTTGGAAAGGGATCGGTCATGCAAGTAGTGTTCAATAGTCTACAATCAACACAAATGCAAATACACCCACCCTTTTTTATGTTGATGACCATGGGGCTAACCCATTAATATTCTTGCATGGGGTAGATGATGCCTACAACTAACATGAAATCAATCTTAGTCTTGACCTTTTCATGATGATTTGAGTTTTATTTTATAAGGCTATGTTTTGATAGGTCTTGTGCCATCAATTAGTTTAAGCTCATGTTCTTGAGGGATGGGTGTGTGCCTTTCATATATTTATAATTTTTCTAAAAAAAGGTCTTCAAATTATTTAAAGAGGTTAATAATACATGTTAGTTCCATTTTATACCAATAGGCAACCAAAATGGTAATTTTGGGTTCCCCTTCTAAACTGATATCTACCTTGTTAGTTCTTAATGGTGTTTGGTAGGGTTCATTCTTCTCTTGGTGTGAATTATCAACTTGTTTTTGGCCCTTAGTTATTTCTACCCAAATATGGGTAGGGTCTTCTTATATTGGGGTGTTATCCTCAACTTGGCATACTAACTTCCTTTTCCCTATCAAATTCCTCCAGTTATATGCCTTCCATGTGATATCATCTTTATCATTAGAGTCACCATTCATTATTTTCTCTTCAACTAAGGTTGGTAGAGCTAACCCATTTTTTATAGACATGTCCTTTAGGCACTCTTCCAATATAGTAGTGTCTTCAAACACTAACATTTGAACTACCTTTAATGGCTAAATTAGTTTGAGATTTTGAGAAGAAAAGGATAAGGTATGAACAAACCATTCCTTAAGGGCATTCCAATTTGATGTTTCATGGTGTGTCTCATTAAATGCTTACCATGCCCATGCCCAAATATTTAAAGTTTTGTATCAGGAATGCACCTAGATATTTCTTAAGGGTGTTTTCACCATAACTAGTCCATGTCTCTTCATAAATATGTACATGTGTTATGGGGTTATAGTCACTAGAGTAGGCTAAAATGTCTAGGTCCTCATTTTTTTAAAAATATAGTGTAAATGGCTACCTTTACATCATACCAAATTAGAAAGATAGGATTTTTCACTTCCTACCATTGAGCGATAGTGATCTTCAATGTGTATATTAGTGTACCCATTCTATCCACTTCCTTTGGGATGCACTACTTAATGTTATGAACATAGTCCTCCATAGGATTACTTCCATCATATCTTGGAAATGTAACAAGTTTTCCTTTACTAATTTGAAACACTCTTTTTAATTTTTTCTTGGTACATGGGACACATCTTTTAGGAGTGTAATCAATCTATATCTAGCCTATCTTTACTATATTTGGTGCCTTTACTCACACTAAGTGACACCATCAACCAGTGGCCTCATATGCTTCCTCAACCCATTAGTTGCAAACAAAATCTATGGTGTCTAAGGCTAACTTTCCATGTTCCTAATATATGACTCCTTGATTATTTGGTTTTAGAGTCTCAGTGCCTTACACTATGATGTTATAGATATGGTTGATCTCATTTTCAATGTCCACACTCTTGACATAGGGGGTCCTTGGTCATTTAAAATAGGTATAAGTACCCTCTCTTTTCCATTATCAAATGTTATGTAACACCTTTTGAATCAAATATCTACATTATTTATAAAACACCATGTCCTTCCTAGAAGTACCAGGTAGTTGTCATGCTCTGCTAACTCTATGACTTTGAATTTAGTGTGGAATTTGATGCCCATGATATCTATAATTGTACTCTTTAAAATTCATATAGGCTATACCTGGGTCTTATTGGCCATGAAAATTACATGAGGAGAAGGTCTTAAGGCTATTCAACCCATTTTATCCCAAACAATCTTTATCAAGATGTTGACCTCGACACCTGTGTCTATAAGACCTTCATAGATAGACAATCCATCAATAATGGCATCCACTATGAGTTCTTGGTCATATTCAACATTTTGTGTATGTCAAACTTCTTTTTCCATCTTACATGGTGAACTCAACTTGATTTTAACTTACATGCTCCATAAGTAAGTTGTTTAATAGGGAATTATTCCCTTTATTTATAGGAGGCACAAGATCTCAATTAATTCTTTTACTTCCACTTTTTGGCTATTTTGCTTCTTTTGAGAGGTGGTAACCTATAATTCTAGGTCTCATACTAATTACAGCTCACATTATAGGGTTTTTATTACACTCATAGCCTATTGTAATACATATTTCTAGTGTGTTGGGTTTAGGTATAGTGAAGATTTTGGTTCAGTCCATAATATGCACTCATTTTGACCCTTATCCCCATAGTATAGGTGTAACTCAAGTACTGGCACAAGTAATAGCTGAGAGGTGAATCTACTATGGGTAGTTACCTATACCTTGACTACCTCTATGTGTGTAGGTTGTGCCTTTGAGGTTCATTCTTCTATTTTTTGGTCATACCTAATCATTCATATGCTCTTGTCCATGCCAAGCCTATCTTAGGTCAAATTTTTGTAAAGGTCAGGGAATTATTCGACCTTATGGGCCCCTTGATGATACCCACATATGGGATGCATAGGGTAGTCATGCTTCTCTTGAACCACACTTATAACATGAGTGTAGTGGGAACCATCCAGCACCACATCCTCCATCATGTCATCTAGTTCCTTGCTACATCCCAAAGCCTATATTATGTTAGTTGTAGCCATCATTCCCTTGGTTTTATTATCTATCAACTATTACTATAGCCTACTATGTGCCTCTTTCTATGTTTTTACACATTTCATAAATCACCTAATAATCAATAGTGGTATGGGTGTAGGCATCACATAAACTACAATAGATTATTATGTTGACTTGGTTAGTGTGTTGTAACAAAGGATAATTTTGAACATAATGCACTTCTTGATAGACTTTGTAGCTTAGAATTAGGGTGTGCACATTTCTCCATGGGTAGTTAATTATATTATGGCCTTATACTTTGAATTCCATACACCATAGTCCACTTTGAGTGTCAAGCAAGGAGATGGTGATAAGATTTTGGATCTAGAGAGCCATATATTCAATATTCACCTTCATAAATGGGATAATCTTAGTGTCTACACTTTTTAAAACCTTGGTTGTTAACATGAATTCATTCAGTTCTTAAGGGTCTATAAAAGTCTTCATGTAAATTGCTCTTTGGAATGGTATGAGTAACCACCAATGGACCATTATGCATTCTAGTAAGGGTGAATATCATTAGGAGATTTTATAGGAGAGTTTTGAACCTTTCATTTTATAAGTGCACACTCTCTAAGAGTCCTTGGGTCATTTATTTTAGCATGATGATGATCTATTATTCAATCTCCAAGATATAACATTCCTTTAGGAATGTATCATTTGGGGTACTAGAGTCAACCATGGCTTAGTTGGGATTGAATTTTCTATACCATGTGTGGGTAAAATGAAGTAAAGTGGTTGTAAATTAAATAGCCTTACACTCTAACTAGGCTATGCCTCATGCGCACCATTTTATTTCACATTTCAACACATGTTATACAACATTTTCCATGTGGTGGTACTCTAAAAGGTACATATCCATCTCATAATAGATCTACTATGGGGGAGGAAATTGGTACTTGATGCACTTTCCCCTAGTAACTATCTTGGTGGTGATCCTCTAATGCCTCCAATTATGGAGGTAGGTACTGGTCCTATCATTATTTTTGGCACAGTTTATGTTATTATACTTATTTACGGTGTCAAACCACTTCTTTTAGGATATTGCCTACCTTGCATTACTAACATCGGTTGAGTTGGTATGCTCACATTCAAGTTTTTTTATGGTGAGCTAACACCCAATGGTCTAGAAGTAGTTGCACTCACCTCCTTATATGAAATAATCTTTTCAATCATAAAGCTACAATATAAATCTATAAAATAGCTAAAATATAAGGCATTTGTAGGGTAAACAAAAACTTTTGTAATTTATTCAAGTGGTGGATCCAATGTGTGAGCATGTGCCACAAGCTTAAAGGGGGTAGGCATGTCAAGCATATCTATAGTCACTAAATCTTGTAGGAACTCAACAAATTCCACACCTATTAAGTGTCAAGATCAGTCCATCACTTCATTATATCTATCATCTTCATGCTACTTTATTTCAATATATCTTTCCCCATGCCCTTGCCATTCACTATGGGTCCTCTTGACGATTCTAGGTTCCAAATATGTCATCATTCAACACCATCTCTTATTATAGGAATATCTTTTGAGTTCTTAGGTGTCAATTTTCTTGTCCCCTTCCATTACACCTCACCTACACATCCTATTATACCCATTTTCATAACTCATATGTAAAATGATTTTATCCATCCATCACCAAAGTTTCAAAATTATAATCAACCATTAGCTTTTTGAGCTCTGTGCCAAACACCTTCACGAATGTGCCTCTAGGGTCACATAAAAACTAGTACTCTACTTCCTTAGGGCATGAATATGTTGAGAATAAAAACTCAAGTACATAGTTATTTAGGGATGCTTACCACCATTTATCCAGTATGTTAATCCAAGTAACATCGAGGGTCCCAAGCCTTTCTAGGCATTCCTTTTTCCACTTGTATTTCCATCTATAGTTGCATCTTATGTGGGTTAAATATGTAACCAACCACCTATATACATGCTTAGGTAACTCAAAAAAAAATACCTCATATAAAGCATAATATAGGTTATCCTAAACTCATTTTCTTGGATTTTGTCCTTTGTAGGTTGGATGCTTCTACATAAAACTATCTTCTACCTATTGTATCTAGTGCTCAATGTTTTTGAGAGAAAGTTAGTACATAGTTCTGTCACACCATTATAGTAAGAAAATTCAAAATGAGTCTTGATAATGGAACCAAAATGTTTTAAAAAGTCTAGGGTCTTAGTTCACTACTTCTAGGCACAAGCATGGGACACTCCCTTTGTGCTCAATATATTAACACTCGAGTATGCTAACATCAATCCACATAAGGCACAAGTCTTATACACTCACCCAAAGTGCAACTGAGAATGAACTAGGGCCCATGTTGGGCTAGTTGTGCCATGGTGAAAGGCTTTAGTAAGGGGAATTAAGTAATTCAATGAAAACTTAAGGTATACCTATAAGCATAAGCCTTTATTTGATCAATCTTGGTGTCATAGAGGCACTTAAAGGGTCATAGTTCTACTTTTACTTAATTTACTCATAATAAATAGATGTAATTTAACTAAGGATTGGATTAGTAACACAAAATCTATACTCTTCCTTTATGAAAAATGATGGCGACATCACAAAAAGTGCATAATCCATCAAAGTAGTGAACCATTAAAATGCATGAACATTAATGAACATAATTTAGTCAAAAGCATGATATCAAAATCTTTGCATCACATTGATAATACAAGACACAAAAACCAGACATAATACATTTAATTCAACATCATTTGTTACTGTTTAAAGTCCATAGTAGAGTGTATATTCATATATTAATAATAACAACCCAGATGCTCACAGATGAGATTGGGCATATACAATTGGATTCATAGTGGTCTCCATATTTTTTCTAAGCCTTAATGGTTATTGTATAAATGTTAAGAGAGAAAGGCTTTGAATTCATTCTAGTAGAGCTTCATTACAGTTCTTTGTCTCCTCCTTATCTTCTAGTTTGAGATCCTTATATAAGCCTCCAAGAGCATCTTTTATAGGGTAGAAGTTTCATGTTGAGTGTTGAACTTGAAATCCATCATCATAACCATTGTATCTATGACTCTACAAACTTCATGCTACACCTATCATGTCTCTTCAAATCCTCAATGATGCCCTAAAATTTTGGAAGATGGTTATCCACCTACTAGCTAGCACAAAATTTACACTACACCCTCCATCTGGTTACAAAAAACCCATAGGCTAACCACTTAACAAAATTATCTGTTCATACCTAGGTGGGTGTTAACTTGGCATGAATCATCTATTAACAGGTTAGGGGACCAAGAAAAATGGTTGAGGCAAATAGTGTTAGGTTAAACACCTCTAAATCTACCTCCAAAACCATTTCTAAACCTATTGACATTAAATGTAGGTTTGCATTAATAAATATTGTGTCTCATGATGTCTTTTTCATTTAATGAGATTAGTTTTACCTGATTTTGTTAAAGGGACACAAAAAACATGAAACTATACTATAGGATTGTGAACACTTGATATTGGTCTCTAAATTTCAATCATTTATGGAAGATGTGATTTATTTTATTTTATGTATCCATGATCAACAAAAAAAATAATTATATGATCCAATAGTATGTACCAAACATGAAGTAGATATTGATTTTCATTTATTCCCACTTTAATAAGTATAATAATAAAACAAATGGTTTCTTTTATAATGTCAGCATATTCAATGATAATTATATATATAAAGTCTTGATGTCCATATAAGTTTTTGAACAAAAATCCATTAGCAAAGTGTGTGAGACTAAAAACTCTCATCTAAATTTAAAAGAGGCTTCCATTAAAATAACAACTGTGGAAAATATATAATGATGACATTTATAGTTTTTTTTTTTTTTTTGTGTGTGTGTGTATAAATAATAAAGTATCTCATTATAATAACTTGAAATCATGCAAATAAATAAAAATATATCATTGGAATAATAATGACAAAATTATTCCTATTATGCTACATTTGATGTGAAATGAGGGGATACACATATTTCACACTAAAAAAAATTAAAATGAGAAAGGGAGGTGGGATAATTGCACCAATAATATATATTATTTATAAAATTAAAACACTAGATCATATCTACTCTAGTGGCTAAAATTTTAAAACTATCCAATTTGATAATTTGTAACAAGAAATTGACAATATGAAATAATTTATTGGAACAATCAAACCTTGTCAAAATTGATATTTCTAAATGTGAATCTAGGATGTATAGGTTTGTATTTGCATTTATGTAAAATTTAAGGCTCTAACTATTTATGGATATAATTTATGGCTACATTGATCATGCCCTAGGTAGGATCATCAATCAACTAATGTTACCATCATACCAGTCTTTTTATTTTGTACCTCTTCTATGCTATTTCATGGGTTTTGTAAATTTTTGGCCTATGTATCACTAGATGCCATACCTTCCTATACCTACATTTACTGATTTGATGGGTAGAAATTTAAATTTTTTCTTTTTAAGTGTATTTGACCTATTTTACCACTAGATTTTAGAAAAAAACAAGGGTATAATTAGTTGGTTAGGTATCCACTAGACATCATTGTAAAATAAATAAAAAATTAAATGGATTATAAACCTTCAAGACCTTAACTATTTTTATTTACTAACATTAAAAGTAGTTCTTGGTTACAAAATGTATCTTATAGAGTTAGTTCAACAACACATAGTGATTTTAAGGCTATTATAAAGAAATATCTAAGCTTTATTTATAACAAAAAAAGTGGTTATGTGCACATAACTACTTTTTAAAACCTCCTCTTAACTAATAACTAAATATCATTATTCACTAAGTAAAGGGAAAAAACCCTAACAAACTTTTCAAATTAAAATAATTTAATTTATTATATTATAAACTTAAATTGAGATGATATCTAGTAAAAATAAACCACTTAAATGTTGAAAGCATCTTCAAATTCAACGATTCATAATTCCTTAGCACTGTTGGTCTCATAAAACTCTATAATTTATCCCTTTAAATAATCTCAAAGATTCAATACTCTTTATCTCAGTCTACTTATATTTATTTTTTTGAAGTTTCTCTATCTTATCCTAGACAAACTTATGCACCTTGGTGGTGTACTCTCAAATGAACTAAAGTAGGAATGTTATGCATAATAAATCATAGTATTCATCTAGTTAAATTCAGGACACATTTTCCTGATAAATTCATAGCATGTGAAAAATAATAAAGAAAATAATTCTTTATTTCCATGTTCCACAAAAATTATAAAAATGGGATGCTTTTATCCATGTTGATGAAATATTACTTAAATTTTCCTTCTGATATGGGGATTTTGCATTTAAAATAAATTTTGGAAGACACAAACACCTCACAAGGGATATTTTAGTTTTTTCTAAATGTTTCAAATATTTTAATGTTGACTTTATCAAAAAAAAATTATGTTAAATTAAAATTAGAATAACAAGATAAAAATCCAAATTTTCAATTTTTCATAACAAGATAAGACAAATTGATATAGAGATGACACCAATAGAGAGATAAATGGAACATACTGAGATAATGGTATCTATATTCTTCTTTATTCATCCCATGATGGTAGCTTCATGAATTTAAACTTATAATATGACTATTATCATAAGAGGGGGGTCAAATAATAATACTGTGTCTCACTTTTTGGCATAATGAGGCAATGTACACTTTTATTTTTTCCTCAAAATATCTTGAATTTGGGTCATTCATAATAATCAAACCTTTTTTTTAGATTGTATATACAGACATGTAGTACATGTAAATCAATAATTTTTTTATCATTTTTGTGGAACATGGAAAGAAATAATTGTAACATGAGAGGGTTTAATCCCATAATTTTTGTGGCATGCATAAACCCACCATGTATATGTAGTATAACATGAGAGGGACACCTAATTTATCATAATACCCTAATTTATCTCTAAAAATCCTAACATGAGAGGGTTTAATCCCATATTTTTGTGGCATGCATAAAACCCACATTGGTGAACATTTAAATTTCACACCCTATAACTCCTTCCAATATTTTGTAGTAAATGAGGTCAAGAATGGATCTGTAACACAAAAATTGTTGAGAAAGTGAAAGTCCATGAAAATCTAGATACACTCATCCTTATTTAGGTTAATCATTATTTGACTTATCCATTTAGATTCACCATGGAAATAGATGATCTTGTATTCACCCAAAATTTACATCATGTAATATTTCAAAAAAAATGATGATGATGTAAAAACCTTTTACATTGTTACTTTTTAAATATTATAAAAATGTCAAATTTTCTAAAATATGGGACTCTAACCTCCCAACCCTGAGGTTCCATGGTGTACAACAAAACTACCATGGCAATTTTATGACCACTATGGTCACTTTCACTCATAAACCACCTTAAGTATTTTTCAAACTATTGCAATGGTTATACCAACTACCATGTTAGTTTGGAAATTAGTTTGGATTAAATCATGATTCCATAACCATTGATACAGATATAACATCAGCTCAATTTATTTTTTCAAATCTATTTCACTTAATTTAGACTCCATTTAACTTCTTACTCATCCTAGTTAACTCACCATTATCATAACCAAATCCTCACTCCTCTAATTTTAAAAAAACATTCATGTTGACATTGAAATCTAGATCATGTTGGCTAGAAACCTTTTAGGGGTACAAATTTTGGAGATCATGTCAATAGTTCATGGCAAAATTTTCTCTCCTATTAGTAGGTAGATCTACCTTTAATAAAAAGTAAAAACAATGCAGTAAATGAAATTATCTACATGAAGATTGTTGTTTGTAAGGAATTTATATAGTTTTAACCTAGAATTATGAGAAGGTGGTAGAACATAGAAATGTAAGGATATAAGAGTGTTTTAGTTTTTAAAATGAGTAAATTGAAATAAAAATGAATAATAGGATAGTTTTGACAAGATAAAAATAGAAAACTACCATAACTACCCAAAATTATATGGGATGGGTTATTAATATTAATGATAGAAAACATTCTCCTCATAAAGGAAAAAAATACAAAATTGAAACATAGGAATGAATCCCATACAAAAAGGAGATATTGAGACCAAACAACTACAAAAAAACCATGTATTTCTTATAGGAAATAAACACAATTTTATTTCTTTACTTTCACTAAAGTTTCCTGATTCAAATTTATCTATATAGATTTTGATATATTTATACATTAATAATGTTAAATTTTTTTATATTTAAAAAAAACTATTTTAACAAAAGAATAAAGAGAAATAATCAAAATAAATCAATGCATACATGCATACCATTCGTTCAACATAATTTTGTGACACAAAGTTATAAAAAATACTCCTATATCAATTTTTTAAACTCATGAAAAGAGTGTTCTTCTCTCTTAAATTCATATAAAATAACTTTTGGTGTGAAAATTTCCATGTAAAATTATTTGAGCTCATATTTATAGGATATTAAGGCATAACTACCTTATAGCCACTTAGTAACCAAATTTTTAGTAAAAACTTTCAATTTTATAGTTTAGTTTTTCCTTTATGAATTAAAATGTGAAATATAACCTTTTTAAGTGATTTAGAAATTATAATGAATAAATATAAAGTTAGAGACTTAAAAAGGTATTCTGAGTGACCATAGAGAGAGAAGACTACTTTTTCTAAGAACAACCTTACCCACCACATCTGGATTTGATTCCTCATTTTGAGAATATTTGATTCTTTTCACTTTGAAATTTTGAATGGCTTACACAATTCATTATTTCACAGGAACAACTAAATGAGTTAGATGAGTAATCCAATAATATGATACATTGGTTTCTTATTTGATCATTTTGAAAATATTTGGAAGATTTAAAGTGAGATCCCTGATAGAACAATGTTTTGTTCTTAGTTTACTCATGGCTCCTTTGTTGAAAGTATTTATTATGAATAATTATTATTTTACCATTTTCTAAAATTGTTCCTTCTATGAACTAAGAATTTTACATAGAGGAGAGGTTAGTCTTGTGTTATTATCAGAAAAATGATGAAATGAACACATGAAAGTCCTAACACCTATAGCCTAGACACTAGGGAGAGATTAGGTAACACAACTAAATGAAAGTAAAACAAAAACATGAAAGAAACAACCATTTTACCTTGCTTAGAGCCTTTAAATAGCTTACTGAATGGATTCTCAGCTTGTGCCTTAAGAATTCTTTGATAATGAAGCTTTCTTGGATCCTTATCTCCTTAGCACCTTGGATTTGATGTTGTTTGGCTTAATATTATGGCATGGTAACACTAATTGTATAAGTCCTTATGGAAAAACTATTGCATAATAACTCTACAATATCCAAGATAATAAATGAAGAGGTATGGCCTTATATTTATAGCCTTAGGAATTAACTCTCACCCAAGGTGAATTAAGGTTGAGTTTAGGCTTGGAATGGGTTCAAACTAAACTTAGGTGAGTTAAAAATGAATTGAGTTGAGTTAATATTTGTCAAGTAATTATGATTCACAATTACTAGGAATGGCTCTAAAATTAGATAGTTTAGGATATTTTCAAGGAGCTTGACAACTCATAAAGGCAATGATCAAAGGCTTTAATATTGTGATTTTCATAATTTCTATTTTTAGATATTCGTTAATTTCAAATAGATAATTTAACTATAAATTTAATATTATTTAACTTGTTAAATAATTTTTATTAGACTTTTAGCTATTTCAAGATTTGATTAAGTGTGTAAGTGTTGTTATAGACTCAATTTTCACCCTTAGGTAGGGTTATTTAGGCCCTTTCAAATTGATCTATAATATTGGAACAATCCTAGGCTATGGGTCACCTATGGTGAGGTTGAACCTCCAGATAAGGTTAAATTCCTCTTGATGTTCACCTAAAATAATTATTGCCATTGGGAAAAGAGTTAGAAAGGGGACAAAGGCTCCTAATAAACTTAACTAGATGATGCACCAATCTTAAATGGACAATCACGTAAGCTTGAACCCACACTAGATCAACATAAGACAACTATAGCTCACACAACCTCATAATCTCATTAATTTCATAAGTATTTCATAGAAGAGGTTAAAAGAAAACACTAATCCAGACCTGTAATAGCTTGAAAACACCTTAAAAGAGGGAAGCAAAAGGACAATAAACTAGGAAGATTATCCTTCATGAATTCATCATGCACATGCATACTAAGCACTAATCAAAGACAAGAGATAGGCAAAGAGTTAATATTATTTATTCAAAAGGTAGTTCTTAAAATATTTTGATAGGGTATATCCTTATAAAATGATCACACTTTTTAATGATTCTCAATGAGTATCCTTGTCTCAACAAAGAATGAAAATTCTAGGAGTTGAGAACCCTTATCATGGAGAAGAGAATGGCGTCATATAGGAGAAGGGAGGGAGAGAAGAGGGAGTATGCATCATTAAATGAGATTTTAACTTTCAATACATACTCCACCATATTTTTATCCAAACAGGGCTAGTCCATCATCATACGCTAACATACCATAGCTCTAGTAGTCTTCAAGTTATTATTATTGGCTAAGAGGCCTACATTAGAAGACAAGGGTTTGTTCTGTAGATGATGGGTCATGATATTTTCAAGGAGAAAAAAATATCCAAAGTCTCTAATCAATATTGAACGCTCCAACTACTTATTTAATCACCAACTCTCAATCTTGGGACTCTATGCCTAATTTACTTTCTTATGAGGATAAAAACCTCATATCTTGAATTTGATAGTCATGTCATGCCTTGAGCAGTAGTAAGTACCTATTTTATCCAGGATAGATCCACGTCAACACATGAGACACCTTTTCCATAACCATTCATATCTACCCTATGATTATAGGTTGACTATAAATAGAAAACTAATCCACATTATTGGTTTTCCTATAGTCATTATGTTGATGTAGACCTATAGATTGCATAGAATCATTCTTGACTATATTAGGTCCAAGTAGACCCATTCTATCTTTTGAAGAACTAATAATTCACCATATGGATAGATATTTCTTTTGAGAATGGTGAACATAGTCATAGGACAATAATTGTAACCTTCAAAAGATGGATCTTGTATTTTATAAATCTCTAAACTAGAGGTTTGCATTAATCTTCAATTGTGACCCTTTATATCTTCTAACCTAACTACATGACTATGTCTACTTCACAGTGTTTAATTGAGATTTAATGTCAATGGGATGATCCCTATAATATTTTTTTTCTTCCATCTAAAATTTCTCCTTTGACTTGATTTTATCTATTGGAAACTAACTCAGACCAATAAAATTACTCCAAACTATCTTTATTTTTAATGGTCTCGCATATCCCTACTATCAGATCTTGACTCTTTAACATCATGTGCACTATAGATCTTCTTGGTACAGATCAAAGATGGTCTTTGATCTCCTACCATTGAAGATCCTTTAACATGTTGAATTTAACTTGTATCATTGATCTAGATGTATGAAAGAACTTGCATTGTAGATATAGTTGGGACCCACCATTTGAACTCAAATGACTAATTCAAAATGCCCAAGATAGATGTTTACATGCTCATATTTGATGTTTACATGAACGTATTTGATGCCTGCATGAATAGCTTAGGATTTTTTAAACCCCAAATATTATTTTCCATGGCCTAAATTTGATGTCAATGTACCCATCATTTGACATCTACATGACCTTCAATTTTTGAACCCCAATGGATCATTTTAGAGCTTTATTTTAAAATGCATACGAATGTTCATTCTATAATCTAAACTTTGAAGACTTATATGTTGAGATAGATAACTCATCAATACATGAAATTCACAAAGGATGATCTTGGAATTAAGGAAATCATTTCCATGTGACTCTTTGGCTTGTGGGGGCTTCTTGATCAAAATTTATAAAATGTACAAGTGAATTGATATATTTGTTTCTCTATGATGTGTAATGATGGTCTGGTCCTCCAAATATTGTATAAGTAATTTAATCATTCACTCAAATAGGAACCTTTTTCATCTATTTAATCTAATCAAAATCTTATTATGTGGGCCAAAAATTGGCCAACATCTTTGGTGATGCATAGGGGTTCAATGCTTGCTATGCAATAGAACCTAGACCATTGTCTTGACTAGTCCATTGGGCATGGAGTCTCCTCTCTAGTTCAACATATTGATTTGAAGTTGAAAACAAGTCTAACCATTTCCAAAACCTCTTCTTGAATCAAAAGGGGCAATAAGAAAATAATAAATAAAGGAAAGTGCACACAGGCACTTGGAGAAAATAAAAATAGCTAACCTATTAAATAAAGGTGCACATAGGCACTTAGATAAAATCATGAACCTAATTTAATATATAATATTGTACAATAATTCACAATCACCTCCTTCCTAGATCAAATGGAAAACTATGAGTATATTTAACTTGTAACAAAACAAGATGAAAAATACCTTACTTTGGAAGTGTCAGAATTGGTAAACCAAGTAGCTTGATGGCCAATCCTTTAGATGTGCTCTCCAATGGATGAAAAGGAACAAACATGTCTCCAATGTAGACATACTTATCCAAGTCTTCTAATATTTGTTCATGTTGGACTATGGGAGCACTTCCTTGTTTTTTTATCATCACTCTTGAGAAAGATTTGCATGAAGACTTCATTTGGGCTCTGAAAAGCATCTATAGTTGGTTCAATTGGTGGTTCAAAACAACCATGTTCTTCCACCTTGTATTTATGAAAATTAGGACTAATCATGTGTATAACATCATGTTCATAGATTATTATAAGGACATGTCCCTTGGCCTCTTAAATTTTTTTGGTTATGGCATTGAACCACTACCATAGCTCTTCAAGATCTTCACTGGTATGCTCATCAAATTGTATCCCCTGAGTACTTGAGATGTCTATTTTTCATCAACATCACTCAAGGTTTCATAATTTTATTTAACTATAAATGAGGGTTGATTTGACCATCCAAGGTCTAAAAAAACACACCTATCTTTCTCAATCTTTGATCTACTTTCCTCTAGCTTCAACATATCAGGGCTATCCTCAACTAACACTTCATCTTGAAGTGGACCAACCTTAGGCAACTAGTTCTGATCATCTTCTTGATCTATGTATAATGGAACTTCAATAGTCCATTTAGAGTCTACTCCTTCATCTTGAGTATTGTATTCTTTGAGAAATTTTTCAATACTAATTTTTTCCATTTCACTCAAGAAATATGAACACAAATTCTACCATTAATCTTCTAAGCCATTTAAGCTACCCTTAACCTCCATAATAGGTTCATGAAGGTTGTCCCCATTAATTCTCATAAATATCCTACAAATTGAAATCTAAAACATGCTCTTCCCCATGAAGTGGGATACCTATCATGACCTCCTCATCATAGACACTTGCATTGTCTTCCTTTGGCTCACTTATGACTGCAAGCTCTTCCTCTATCCTTTGTAAAATAGGTTCTTTCTCCAAGAGGGAGATGGTGGGATGGTGAAGAAGTTCACCTTGATTTTATATTAAGAGAGTTTCATTCCAAAAAGTGATGTAGAGATATTGAAGAGAAGTCATCAAACAACATCCATTTATTGATTCTTAGTAAATGGGTCACACTCACTTGTAGGTTTAGATATTTAAGACACCATCTTCATGATAATCTCTTCCCTATTATTTGGATTAATAGAATGTTTCAATTATACATGTGAATTTAAAATTTAGATATATTTATTTGTGTCTTTTTACCTCTATCACAACCAAACATTTTACCTACCCTTATCTCACATCACTGGTCTCCTTTGAGGAAACATTTTTTTCACTAGTTCTTTTAGTACACCTCTTAGGTCTCAAAGACTAAATCATGGATTATGGGTCCTAGTATCAATATATTTACTAATATATTATTAAATATCCTTAACATACCTATTAAAACCTCCTTTAACCACCCAAACAAACTTGAACTATCCTTTAACACCCTTTAGACACAATGCTTCTCTAAGGTTTGTAGCCTTTATTTCATATATTTTGCTTTATATAGGAAAATTGTGATAGATAAATGAATTACAAAGACATTTGTGGGTACCCTCTATCTTTATTGGTTTTTTTAATCAAATTTCAAGGCTAAAATTCAGCAGTTTCTCATACTTCCTTCTTTATCCTTCTCCTAAATAGGCTTAATTAGCCGTAATGCATAGTCCACCTTTGGTAATGATATTATACGACCTCCATTCTAGTCAAAAATTCTTTATTCCTTATTTTCACCTTGAATATAGTAGGAATACAAGTTTTTATCAATTTCATAGGGTTATAACTCTCCCAATTTACTAAACCCTTGTTTTAGGGTTTTACCTATTCTGCACAGGCTGAGACCATTCAAAAATTAATATCTTGAGCTACACAGCACTTAAAAGGTCCAAATTACATCCATAAGTTTTTTACTCTTTCCCTTCAACCTTTAAAATCATGTAGAGTCTTTTCTCCATCCTTTACTTTTTAAAAACAAAAAATATACAGGGTTTCTACATGCTTTGTTTTGACTATGTAAGGTCTACAGTGAGAACCTCACTTTGATTTGTCTTAAATATCACTCCATATATCTCAATAAATTTTCAAGGTATTCCACCTTCAATATATCATTCCAAATGGTCTAATCACCTCTTACATTCTCTTTTGAGTCTATAACATTCAAGATACATAAATATGTGTATCTTTGTATGATTATATCATGGTTTAGAAGCTTGTTCACTTTATCAAGGTTTTAAAGGACTCCTTATGGTTTGATGAGAATTAAATTCAATCACTAAATATAACTCTCCTCTTTTTAAATTCTACATTCCTTTCCCTTTCTCGAAACTAGCATTCTCCTCACTAAATTATCTATGCTTACAACATAGCATTTATGCAGTGTTCCCAAAGTATTAACCCATTCATAATATTTTCATGGGATACTAATTTCTCCAACTATATTAGTCCATATCCATTTATATATATTTATTCAAACTCTTCACTTTATTCCATGATACCCTACAACCTAGGTTGGACTGTATATACTAGGGTCTGCTTGTAATAACTAGAGTTTACTCTTTTTCAATAAGGCTTTGTCATCTCTATCAATCAATATATGATTAATATCAACCTATAAAACAACCTAATTAAGGAAACACTCTTGTTACCTATTCTTTACTTGCATCTTTCACAATATAACCTATATTCCTTATTCTATCAAGACTATGAATAGAGGTTTCAAATCCAATTGAGTATCTAATCTTCTTGATTTCCTAAATAAGACACTAAAGTATATTTGACAACTCCACCCAACTTATTACAATTATAAATTCTTTCTTCTTTGCTTTAAACCATAGACAATCCATTATTTATTGCTATGAATAATAGTCTACTGATTCAGAATTGCAATATAATTCAAAAATTGAACTATTCATGGCTTTAAGGGCCTGACAAGATACAGAGAAATAAAAAACATATCAATATCATTTAGAGAGCATAAATATATAAAACTTTTCTATTTTTATTCCTTCTATACTTTCTTGTTTACAAAACTATCCATATAAGGACTCCATCACCTTCTTGAGACGTTTATAAAGTTTCTTTGACATTGCTTCCTGATCTTCTTGGTTAGATCTTCTCTTCCCCTCTCTCCTACACCCATAAACCTCAATACAATAAAACTTTTCCTTATTTTAATGTAGACTTTGAATTGGTTACACTAACTTCCTTGCATAACTAACCCTCAACGTATATGGGTAATCTTGCCTTTTTTCAAAATGACTTGTTTTAATCATTACACATGAAATAAATCAAAATACATTCCTTATGACTTGAATGGACCTCTTAACTAGAAATTTTCACCTAAAAAATAGTATGCATGCATTTTGGCCTTCTTAGCCTTCTAACAACATTTAAATTTTCAAATTCCTTATTTTGGAAGGAAAACTCCTAAAGGTATTATAGCACGTCCCTATGACTTAAAATGGACACCTAAGGCACAAATAGACCTAAGAAGGTCTCATACACACATTAAACCCCAACTTTGACCACCTTTGACTTCTTATAGACTAAAACACAAAAATAATGTTTTCTTGCCTTGATGCTCCTGCATCATACTCACCATGAGGGAGAAAATTTGAGCCTCCAAATTTCTTTCTCACCTTCAAATTTATTCTTTGATATTATTTCATACTTGATTTATTGTTTCTCATCTTGTATGGTGTCTTTTTCCTTGACAATCTCTTGCTTATCTTCTTGGCTTTGTCTAGCTTTGGTGTCCATACATCTTCCATCTCTATGAAATATTAAAATTACTATAGACTCTTATTTTATACATCTTACACATATTTTATGTCATCTTAAATCTTCTCATACTCATATGTGATCAACTTGTGTGCATTTTCCTTCCTCATGCTTTCTTTATGGCTTATTTTCTCATCAATCTCACTTGTTGCTTACTTATTTTATGATTTTTGATCCATGTTCATGCTATCTTCTCCTTAATTAGGCTCTAATATCCTCTCATAAATCTCAAACTTTGTCATTTTCTTCATTATATTCTCTTTTTCTACCTCTACTTCACATTCTTTCATATTTTGATGTCTTTGCCTATTATTTTGCTCACTATACAAAAGTAACTTCTTGTTCTTTTCATCCTCACTATATTACAATGTTACTTGGAATATTTTTGGATTTACATATCCATATTTATCAAATTCAAACTTAATATGTGCTTGTACCATGAGATAACTCACCTTATTGACTTATTTATACTCCATTTGATTTCTCGCATTATTATGTGCACAATTCTTTGTGCTTTCCATTGCTTCTCCTCTCTTGATTTTTCTTAGAGGTCTTCTTTGACTCTTACCTGATGTACCTCATATATTTTTATCCTCTTGGATGGATTAAACATATCCTCCAACATATCCAATTCTTCTTGCAACTTGATTGCATCAATCTCTTCATAATCCCCATCAAAATTTTATTCTCTTTGTTCTTCACTATCTTGGGAAACTTAGTATTTGTCTTATCATTGGACTCCCTCATTTTTGAGATTAATATCAGTCTACTCATGTTGTACATCATTATTTTTAATCACTCTTTTAGGTGATTCATCCTCATCTTGATTTGCTACACATTCATTCATTAATGCCATCATTTCCATATACAAAATATCTTCACTATTGGAGTCAACTTCAAGCATATCATCATAGAAAACATTTGAAAATACATTTTAAAAAAACTTATCTTTTATTATTCATTCATCTTATTTCATACATGGCTGTACCTTCATCTCATTATCTTGGTTTGATTTCACCATCTCTTTTGCTTAATTTTTTGGCTTGATATCTTCTTCATTATTCATGATTTCTTGGAGTACACTTGAAAATTGATCCTCTTCTACTCTTTTCATACTTATTATCACCCACTTTATACCTTGTATCTTTTTGGGATACCACTTGCTTCTAATTTCACCTCTTTCATACTTCATACCTATGCTCTCCATCATGCCAACTTGGTGTACTTTACCATTTGTTACTTATTTACATACTTGTTCTTGTTTTCCACTAATGATTTTTCCTTGTTTGAAATATTTTTAAAGGTTAAATTCCTTCTTCTCATCACCTTATTATTTCAGCCACTTAGTCCATACATATCCATGCCTTTGTGCTCCTTTGAGGTTTGTAATTTATCATTCTTTCTTCCAATCTGCACATTAGCTTTTTCTTATTCACATATGCAATCAAATTAAACATTTAAGAATTTATTTACCTCAAATGTAAACTTCTTCAAGCTCATATATTCTCCATGTCTTCATGATTGACTTTCAAGTCTTCTTGGGTAACCTTCTTGCCTTCTTGGTGTACCATTTCCTTTATTTTAGATATTTTACATGGTAATGCATCATAATATTCCTCTTTTTCTTCAATTTCATCATGTGAAATATATTAAATATCTTTCACTTTAGTTTCTTAAAGAGGTTATTTTCATTTATCATCTTTTTTCCACTTGATAGGTCACATTATTGGCCCACTCTTCATCAACTTTGAGGCCTCATGCTTGGCCTTCTCCAATTTCTTCTTCATACCTACAAATACAAACTTACAAGAAATGTTATCATAAAAAATGAGAAACCACATAATATCTTTGAATGTATTTTTCATATACATCTTCCATCTTCTCTTCTTGTCTTAACCCTCATGTGTTCTTCTTGGAACTTCCATCTTCTTCTTATTCTCTTCAATGAGAACTCTTTTCTCAATCTCTCTTTCTTGTTGCTCACTTGGAAACATATTTATTATTATATATATTTTTCATTATTTATTTTTATTCTTCTCATTGTCACTCTTATCCTCCTCTATGTTGACCTTAATAGATCAGACCTAAAACCTTCTTCTCCCTTAATACCCTACAACATGTCATCTCATGAATACCTTCTAGCACTATGCATTTATATCAAATCAACAATTTGTAAATAATTCAAAACAAAACCTTAATAACTCTTACCTTTCATTTATTTGATACCAAAATATGAAAATATATTGAAGAGAAGTAATAAAATAATATCCATTTATTGATTCTCAGTAAATGGGTCACACTCACTTATGGGTTTAGATATTCAAGACACCATCTTCATGACAATATATTCCATGTTATTTAGCTTAATAGACTCTTTAAATTTTACCTATTCCATTAAAATATAGAGAAACTTCTTTGTGTATTTGGACCTCTATCATAACCAAACATTTTTACTATACACTCATCTCACATCATTGGTCTCCTTTGAGCAAACACTTTTTGCACTAGTTCTTCTCTTAGTACGCCTCTTAGGTCTCAAAGAATAAATCATGGATTAGGGATCCTAGTCTCAATGTATTTACTAATATAGTATTAAATATTCTTAATATACCTAGTACAATCTCCTTCAATGTCTTTTGGACACAATGTTTCTCTAAGGCTTGTAGCCTTTATTACCTATATTTTATTTTATACAAGAAACTTATGATAGATAAATGAATTAAAAAAAATTTTATGGGTACCATCTATCTTTCTTAGTGTTTGTGTCAAATTTCAAGGCTAAACTCCACCATTTGATCATACTTACTTCTTTATCCTTCTCCTAAATAGGCCTAAATAGCTATAGTGCATAATCCACCTTTGGTAACCATAATGTACGACCTCCATTCAATTCAAAACTTAATTATTGTTTATTTTCACCCTAAATATAGTATGACTACAAATTGTTATCAATTTATTAGGGTTATAACTCTCCCAAATGACTAAACCCTAGTTATAAGGTTTTACCTATTCTACACAGGTTGAGACCATTAAAAAATCAATATCTTGAGCTATAAAACACTTAAAAGGTATAAATAACTTCCATAAGTTATATATTACTTCCCTCTGACCTTTAAAATCACATAAAATATTTTTTCCATCCTTCACTTGCCTAAAACAACAAATATGTAGGGTTTCTACCTGCTCTATTTTGACTCTGTAAGGTCTACAAGTGATGACTTTAAATTGCTATGGATTAAAGATAACTCCATCTATCTCGAGACCTTAAAAATGTTTATACACTTTAAATATACCCCTCCAAATTGTATATTAACTACCTACATTCTTATTTGAGTCTATAATGTTCAAGATACAAAAATCTATGTATACTTGTATGATTGTATTAGGGTTTAGAAGATTATTCACTTTTTCAAGGTTTTCAAGGACTCATGGTTTGATGAGAATTAAATTAAATCACTCAACATAAAATTCATATTTTCAAAGTCTACATGCCTTTCCCTTTCTCAAAACTAGCATTCTCCTCACTAAACTAATTGTGCCTACAAAATAACATTAATGCAAGACAGGGGTCTGTATGTTAATCTTGGAGGTGTTCCAAAATTGTTAACACATTCCTAATATTTTAATGGCATATTAAGTTATCCAAATATATTATTCCACATCCCTTTATATATATTGATTCAAACTCTTCACTTTATTCCATGATAACCTATAACTAGGGTTAGACTATGCATACTAGGGTCTGTCTACAATAAATAGAGTTTACTATTTTTTAATAGGGATTTTTCATCTATACCTAGCATTAGATTTTAATATCAACCTATACAATAGTATAATTAATAAAACACTCTTCTTACCTGTCCTTTACTTGTATCTTTTACAATATAACCTGTATTTTTTATTCTATCAAGACTGTGAATAGAGGTTCCAAATACAAGTTTTCTTTCTTGAGTGTCCAATATTATTGATTTCCTAACTATGAAAATCAAGTATCTTTGACACCTTTACCCAAATTATTACAATTATATCTTCTTGCTTATTTATTCTAAACCATATACAAGCCATTCCTTCTTGCTATGAATAATAGTCCACTGATTCAAACCTGTAATACAATGCAAAAATCCAACTATTATTGGCCTTAAGGACCTAAAAATATACAAAGAAATACACAATATATAATATTATTTAGAGAGAATAAATATATACAACTTTTCTATCTTTATTCATTTTATACTTTCTTGTTTACAAAACTATCCATATGAGGACTCCATCACCTTCTTGAGAGGTTTACAAAGTTTATTTGACATTACTCCATGATATTATTTCTTGGATATTATCTTCCCCTATCTTATACACCCATAAACCTCAATTAAATACTCTTCCTTATTTCAACATAGACTTAGAGTTAGTTACACCGAATTCCTTGCGTAACTAACCCTCAACATACAAGGGTAATCTTTCCTTTTCTTAAAATTACTTTTTTTTAATAATTACACATGAAATACATAAAAATCCATTCCTTATGACTTGAATGGACCTCCTAACTAAACTTGTTCACCTAAACACTCCTATACATGCATTTTGGCCTTCTTAGCCTGTTAACAACATTTGAATTTTTAAAGTCCTTATTAAAAATCCTAGAGGTCTTATAACACATATTTATGACTTAAAATGGACACCTAAGGGAAAAATAGACATTAGAAGGTCCCATACATAGATTAAATCCTAACTTTGACCACCTTTGACTTCTTATTAACTAAAACACAAAAATAATGTTTTCTTTCCTTAATGCTCCTACATCAGCTAGGTACCTTGCAAGGTCTTTTTGGTGGCTCTTGAGGAAAGGAGAGAGAGTCTCAGAACTCTTGTAAATCAATATCATTGAGCTAAGATATGGTTGCTTGATTCAATTCTTGCATAACTAACCCTTCTTCCATCAATACTAGTTCTTGGATTGCCTTAACTACCACATCTTCTTTCTTTTTAATGCCCTTCTAAACTAATTTACATGATGGAAATGAGTATAGAATAAACACTTTCAATTATTTTTGAATGGTTATAGGGGATGGTGGTCTCACAAATGAGGGGATGACATAGTCAAGGTTAAAAGTGTTAGAAAATATCTATGATGGAATAACTTCATGCTCTTGAGTGTGAATGGGTATAGGGTAGGAGAGGGAAAATTGATTGGATCAAGCTTGACATACTCTTTCTCCCATTTCTCAAACACATTTTCAATGGATGATACCCACCATTTAAAATCTTTCTTCTCAACATGTGGATAGTTTGCTTCTTTAATGGATGCCCACACATTTCAAAATTATTACAAGAAGATCCTTATCTCCTCCATAGCATGAAAGGGAATTCTTATCCAAGATTGACCCCCTAATTTATTTTCACGATTATTTTTCCTTGGTCTAATATTGTCTTTCTAAGTTCTGATAAGGATGGACTTTGATAAGGTTTACTAGGGGGTTGATCAGGAACTCTTAAAGGTTGATCTTGAGGCTCTTAGAGAGAATAGGGCACATAATACTAGTCCAATCATAATTTATTAACATATTATCTACATTCTGGATCATGATTCTCATCATTTTGATATATCTTACCTCTCATAAGATGATTATTGTTATCTCTCACAAACTAACCATATGTTATTGACTAATTGAAGATCTCTCCTTGATTTTTAAAACATAAATAGGGATAACTGGATAAAAATCTGAACCCTTAACAATCTCCCATATCAGCTTAATATAAATTGATAATGCTTGTTTGACTCCTAACAAGGATCTAATAGGGTAAGCCTAGTCTTGATAAGGGGAATCAAAGGGCTGATTTGAATGCAAAGGTGGATAACCTTGGTCAAATTTATGGGTAGAATGAGGGCAAAGGCCATGATAGGGATGATAAGGTGTTTGAAGGCCACTTGGGAGGAACACATAAACATTATTTTCTTGATAACTATGATGCTGAGGTAGAGAATAAGCATATTGATCAAGAGATGGTTAGTTTTACATACCAGATTATGATGATTAGGAACTTAGTTAGGCTATTTAAACTAGTTGATAAATTATTGGAGTTACCATTGGTGTTTTCTCACATACCTCTAAAGGATGATTGAATGAAGATAACACCAACACCCTTCACTTAGTGCATGATAAACATAGTCCCATCAAGCATGCCAAAAGCTATTATAGAATCAATTTGTACCCTTAGAGAGGTTTATTTGTGCCCTTTCCAATTGAGCTATAATATTAGGACAACCCTAGTCTATGGGTCACCTATGGTGGGGTTGAACCTATAAAGAAGGCCAACTTCCTCTTGAGGCTCTCCTAAACTAATGTTTGTCACTAGGAAAAGGGTTTAAAAGGGGATAAGGGATCCTAAAAAGTTAACCAAGTAATGCACCAAACTTAAATGGACACTCACATAATCTTAAACCCACACTAGATCAACATAAGACAACTATAGCTCACACAACCTCATAATCTCACTAATTACATTAGAATTTCATATAAAAGGTTTAGATAGAGCACAAACTAGACCTACAATAGATTGAAAACACCTTAAAAGAGGCAAGCATAAGGATAATGAACTAGGAAGATTAACCTTCATGAATTCATCATGCATATGCATACTAAGCACTAATCAAAGGAAAAACATAGGCAATGAGTTAATCTTATTACTTCAAGAGGTAGTTCTCACAACATTTTGATAGGGTCTAACCTTATCAAACAGGCACAATTTTTAAATATTCTCAATGAGTATCCTTGTCTCAACAAAGAATGAAATTTCTAAGAGTTAAGAACCCCTATCATGGAGAAGAGAATGGGGTCATATAGGAGAAGGGAGAGAGAGAATAGGGAGTCTACATTGTTCAAAGAACTACCACCTTTCAATGCATGATCCACCATATTTTTGTCCAATCAAGACTAGTCCATCATCACATGTTAACCTACTTTAGCTCTAGTAGTCTTCAATTTATTCTTATTGCTTGAAAGGACTACACTAGAAGACAAGGGTTTGTTTTGTAGATGATGGGTCATAATTCTTTCAAGGAGAAAAAATCCTGTAAAGGCTCAATTTAGCATTGAATGCTCAAACTACTTATTTAATCATCATCTCTCCATATTGGGACTCTATGCCAACTTGAATCTCTTATGAGTATACAATCCTCATATCTTGAATCTGATAATCATGACATGCCTTTAGTAGTGGTAAGTACCTATTTTTTTGAGGATAGAGCAATGTCACTAGATGAGACACCTTTTCCATAACCATTCATATCTTCCCTATGATTATGGGTCCATTATAGATGGAAAACCAATCTAGATTATTGGGTTTCCTATAGTCATTATGTCTATGTAGACTTATAGATTAAATAGCCTCATTATGGACTATATTATGCCTAATTATACCCATTTTGTCTTTTCAATAACCAAGAATTCACCATATACATGGATATTTGTTTTAATAATGGTGAAAACAGTGACAAGACAATACTATAACATTTAAAATATGAACCGTAATGTCATAAATCTATAAACCATAGGTCTATATTGATCTTCAATGGTACCCATTTATGTCTTCTAACATGACTACATGATTATGTCCAATTCATGACATTCAATTGAGATCTAATGGTGATAGGATGATCCTTGAAATCTATGTTTACTTTGATCAAAAATTGTTCCTTTGACTCAACTATGTCCATCAAAAATTGACTCAAACCAATTAAATTACTCCAAATTGTCTTTATTTCTATTGGTCTCATAGATCCCTGCTATCAAATCTTGAATCTTTGACCTCCTACACACCATATATCTTATTGGTATGAATGAATTCTAGCCTTTTATGTCCTACCATCTAGTATTCCTTGACATGTTAACTTTAACTTGCACCATAGATCTACCAAGGACCCACCATTTGAACTCAAATGGCTAATTCATGAGGACTAGGTTTGACATCTATCCACCCATATTTGATGCCCATGTGAATGTATTTGATGTCTACATGAATGTCTTTGGTTTTTTAAAACCCCAATGGTTATTTTTCATGGCCTAAATTTGACATATGTTTGCCTATCATTTTAATTTCACCTAAAGGTATTTGATGTCCATACAACCATCAATATTTGAACCCCAATGGATCATTACCGAGCTTTATTTTGACATCCATGTGAATATCCTATTCTATAAGGTAAACTTTGAAGACTTATATCTGAACATAGATAGCTCATCGAGACATGAAATTTTTAGAGGATGATCTTGGTATTAAGGGAATCATTTCCATGTGACTCTTTGGCTCATGGGGGCTTCTTGAGCAAACTTTATAAAATACACAAGTGAACTAGTCTACTCATTTTTTCATGATGTACGATGATAGTCTAGTCCTCCAAATCTTGTATAAGTCATTTTATCATTCACTCAAATAGGAAACTTTTTCATATATTTAATATAAGAAAAATCTTGGTATGTGAGACAAAAATTGACCAACAAGTGACACACTTAATGTGTCCATAAGCCAAATTAATAATTGTTATCCTGTAAGGTGATTAGGGATAAATCCATTAGAGATTATTATTTTATACATTAGGATAACCAAAATATGCATGCCTTAATGTGATTATGAGATTGATGAATGATATGTAATAAAATTTGGGATGTTTAGTGATTCCTTGGCTTAATTTTCAATGATGGTTAGGAATCAGTCTTAAGTCTAGATGTAAGCTAGTTGTGGCCAATTTTAGGTGTCTATAGTTTTCCCCTATTTTAGAAGGTGTTGTAAGATATAGGCATAATAATGTATTCTAAAATAATGAAACTATCCTACATGCATTCATCTTCAATGGTAATGGATGAGCTCTAGATGCCCCCTCAAAGGAACATTTGATAAAAAGTGTCATTAATCAGTCTCTCAAAAAAAGGAAAATGATGGGACCAAAAAGTAAAATGGGGTGAAAAAGATTGATTTTCCCATAGATGGTTATAATTAGTGTCATAGGGAACTAACCTAGTTGGGCACATAAACAAGATGATTTGACCACATGTGGTTATAATCATCAACATAGGTAGGATAAAAAAATAAAATGATTTTCCCAAATGTAATTATAATCATTAGCCAGAAAATAAGGTTAACAAGAGAATGAATTTCCCAAAGGTGATTATATTCATTAAAGGGAAAACAATGATTTGCCCATATGTGCTTATAATCATTGTCAAGATATAAACATGCCCTAGTTAGGTGGATATAGACAATGATTTTACTAAATTTGGTTATAACCATTGGCACATTGAAAACATGCCTTGACTGGTAAACATAATGATAATGATTTGCCTAAAGGAAGTCATAATCATAATCTTCTAGATAGATTGAAACATAATGATATAGACAAGATGTCATTGACATAGTATTCAAAAATGGCATGTATTGTATCATGAAATATGATGGTCATGGATCTTTCATAGGTGTCCCCAACATTTTTGAGGCCAAATAACATAACTTGATAACAAAAATTTCCTTGCAAAGTAGTGAATGCTATCTTATGTTGGTATTCTGGTGCAGTCTGGATCTAGTTGTATCCTAAGAATCCATCCATCAGTGAAAGAATTTCATACCCTACTATGGATTCAACTATCATGTCAATGTTTGGTAGAGGAAATTCATCCTTGGGATAGGATTTATTTATATATCTAAAATTAGTGTAGATTCTAATTCCTTATGGCTTCTTATTAACTAGCATAACATTTAAAATCCACTCTAAGTAGTTAATTGGTTGAATGCATCTTGATTCTAAGAGTTTTTCCAACTCTTTATTTACTAATACATCAATGCAAGGATGCATATTGCATAATTTCTTTTTGACAATTGTAGAATCAAGATGTATAACAAGATGATGGAAAACTAATACAAGGTCCAAACTAGGAATGTCAAGATAGGCATTAGTAAATATGTTAACAAATTCCATCAAAAGTGTTGTGAAGATTTCACATTCCTCCTCAGTGAGGAACATGCCTAATTTGATCCATTTTGGGTCATCTGGAGTCTTGATGTTGGTTTTTGTAGTGTCTTCTACAAGAAGTGTCAAATCATCTTCCATAATGGATGAAAATGGTTTGAATTGGCTTGTAATGACAAAGTCCTCTATTTAGACTGGCTCTTTAAGTTCTCCTAAACAAGATGAATTAGAATCTCCCAATGGTAAGTCTGACCATGTTAAAAACACTATTAGAAACTCTTTAATGATTTTATCAAATGCATGTTTTTCTTCTAAACTAAACTTAGACTCATAATCAAGTTCATCATTGTTGGTCTCATGAGATATATTTAGGGAAAGGTAAACACCCTCATCTAATAAAGCCTTAAATATGTATTCAATATAAGACTAGCCTTTCTTTTTACTTTTACCCTATTCAAAAGTGCCTCAAAGACGTTTTGACTTTGGGACCTCAATGTTTTATTTATTTATTTATGGCTAAGGGTGTTTGCCCATTCTCTAAAATAGGTTGTCAGATCTAGTTTGATTGAAATCCCTTATTTGTGGTCTCTCAATAGAACATTGTCTATTAGGCTTATAAAATTAAAAAAGGCCTCATCATTCTCAAACTCATTTGTAGGCACCATGGATTCTTATTAGTCCCAAGATATAAGTTGAGGGTGATAGAGAGGAAGCAGATTATGTTAGTTAATTAAGGGAAGAGTACAAATGGCATGAGTGTCAAATAAATTGGTAGTGGCTAGGCCTTCATAAAAGCTATGAGTAGACCCTGATTCATTATCAACATCATCATCACTATTAATTAGAATTGGAACATGAATTAGATATGTGGGTCACCCCCAGGTGATTTAAATCCAATATTATAGGTTATTTTAAACCAAGTTATAGATATTGGGTGTTGATTTACCCTGAGGCCTCCTCTTTGATAGGCATGATTCTCTATTATCTGATTATGAATGGGGTATTTGGCAATTTTATAATAGTCAACCAATTTGTCATTATAGGCCTCCTCCTTGATATGTAATTACCCTTTATTAAAAAAAAACTATTTATTTCCCCTTGTCCTTTTTAGGAATCAGATCCAATCCAAAATGATAGTTATATATTTCATACTTAGCCTCTAAATGTTTACAATGTTCATAGGGCTAAAAATCTCCATGAATGGTGACCTCCATGCCTGAATGAGAGAACTTGAGATGGTGGTGTAAGTTTGACATGATTACATTGATATAATGTATCTAAGGTCTTCCTAGAATAAAATTATATGATAGGTATAGGTATAACACATGGCATAATGTATCATGGGTTAAATGCCCAATGATAATTATCAAGATGATGGTGCCTTATGATTCTCTCTCTTCATTATCATAAGCCTTGATAGTGATCATTTATGACTGAAGATCATTTTTTGTGTATCTAAGATGTTTGATGAGATTAAAAGACACAATATTCAAGATGGATCCATTATCTATGAGGACACTTTTCACTTTGTGTTACATTATGACAACTTTGGTGTATAATGGATTATTATGAATAAGGCCAAGGAATGAGATATCACTTTGGTCGAAAGTTAATTGTTAGCTTGGGGATAGATGTCAAACCAAAGCTTAGTATTTAGCTATGATTATGTCATTTATAAATTGGGATTAGATGAGTAAATCTATCAAGATGTTCTTAAGGATGGTTAACATATGCAACTAATTCAAAATAGGAATTTGTGTGGGCATCTTCTAAAGTTGTTCCATAATATCAAATGTATTTTCATTTAAAATGGTGTATGGCTTATTCCTAGCCATAATAGTGGATTGGATGGGTTTATTGGTAGGTGGTTTTGGTCTTGGAATGGTAATATTTAACCATCAAGTTCTGATTACATAATAAATATTAGATATAGGACCATTATTGCTAATAAATTATGGTGGTGAGGGGATAGATAGAATACATATCAATTATCAGTGCACTTGTAAGTGATCATGGGGTAAGGATGAGTTATTAGTATAAGGTTCAAAATTATTAATACCTAATTGATAGTACACCTATATAAAGTCCCATGTCAAGGAAGGATCATTGGCATAGGTTGTCTAGTTGGAATTGGTTAGCAACAATCATGTTTTGTTTGTACTTTATCTTGGATTAATGGAGATGGTGGAAATGTGACCTCTTAAAAGATGACCTAATTTGTTTTTAGTCATGTGAAACTATATGGTATGTTTTATATCCTAAAATTTCACCTTAGAGAATTTGAATAAACCTTATCAATTTTAAGATAACATGGAACTATCTCTCCTCATACAAAAGCCACTACAAGAGATAGATCTCTAAGTTTGAAAGGGCTAACTGCCTTTATTTATCTTTTAGACTTATACTACACTAGGATAATCAATATTAGGGGTGAAAAGGGAAGAAGGATACATAAAATAAACCTATGTTATTGAGGTGATACACCAAGATAAATCCACACAACATACTTACATTTGCACTTAAGAAATAAGACTAGTCAAATTGACTTCAATTCTATGTATTTATAGCATAACCATTTCTCATAGAGGTAGATTTTTATGCCTATATATATGTGGATGAAAATAAGGTCTAATACAAGAAACTAATATTCCATCCAAACTTCAAAACACATTTAATAAACATTACACTTTATGAAACTTGTTAGAAGAGATATCACTCACAAAAACATGCAAAAGTAGAAATAGAAGCAAGGAGAGCATATTCATCACTTGTCAACCATAAAAACCACTTAAAACACTTAATAAATAGATTGAATGTAATTAATAAACTTCATAAAACTTTATTAAAATTCAAATTAGGTGTCAAAACTAGAAGGGCTTCACCATACCAATTATGGATCTAATACAAAGTTGAAAAGGTTTGAATTTATAACATATATGAGAAGAGACAAAAGAAGTGAAGATAAAGGGTAAAAAGGCCAAGTGTAAAACTATGAGAACAAATTAAAATTCCATGTAATTAAGTGTAAAATAATTTATGAATCTATCATGAACACGTGTCAATCTAAAATAGAGCACCTTCTTAAAGTTGTCATAGAAATCTTCATTGTCTTACTTTGAAATTGACTTCATAATGGTGAGAGGTTCACTTGATTGTCTAAAAATTAAATATGAATACTTGTAACATATGATATGACATGAGAAGGTATAAAATATTTTATTTTAGGCCATCTACACCTCTCCAACTCATGGACTCATCCTTGTCACTTGTCATGCACTGCCTGTAGTCATTCATCACTAACCCTCTACGTTTGTCTTCACATTTGTCACCTAAGTGACTTGAAGTTTATTATATTTTAGAGGTTTTAGGACATATTTTAAAATCATATTTTTCCTCTAGTATATCAAATATACCTCAAAAAATTCAAAGTCACCTCTCTCACTATCACACTTAGGCAGTCATTTTGCCTTCTCACCATCTGTTTAGATTGCCTACAATGGATGGTATAAAAGACATGTTTTAATGTATCATAAAATTTATAAATTATTATTATTATTAGTTTTTAAAAGTATATAAATACCTCCCACAATAGTTATCACTCTTCCATTCTCCTATGTACCTATAAAGCATATTAATTCCTTTGAAAACCATAATTTTAAGTCAATTTATATAGATGATAGTACAACAAAAGTGGATGTCAAGGAACTTAAATGAGTTATATACATTTACAAGACACTTTCATGGTAATTTTAACCATCTTATATGCATATCCATTTAAATATTCTCCATTGGATCCAAGCAAGGGTTTTAAGAGTATTTTAAGAGGTTTAGACTATTAGTGATTATTCATAATATATTGACATCCAACCTTAGAACCAATTTCACAATTTTAGAGTATAGGATCCCATTAAATCTCCCCAAGTGCCTTAGGTCTCATGCACATGGTCCATATATATGTGAGTGAAATAACATGGCCCTCAATCTCTTACAGTGCATTCCAGGTAAGCCTAATAGGAATGAAGTCTAAACTGACCAATTTTGAATGTTTTTTCTACAAAATAGTGGCTTAAATCCATCCTCAAATATCCCCTTAAGGTCTTAAAAACTATTATAAGGATAATATAGTCATATGGATCAAGTGAGGCACCTTTAGGGCTTTGGCCTAGATTTAGGCCTAACTATATCAAACTGTGTATTTGACCCATTTGAGGTTTTCCAAAAGTTTTATAGCCTTTTATATTTATTTTATTATTCAATTAAACTATATAAATCCTATAATAGTGCCTTTAAGTCTCTTTCCCTCATCTATTCAACATTCTTATACTCACCTTGCATGTTGGGATATTTATGTAGTGCCCTCTATTTGAGACAAAACAAAGGACATCTCCCCTATTATCCATACTAAATTGAGACTATGAATGGATATATTGATTCATTTTTATTATATTCACAAATTTTGAAAACTTGATCATGACTCTAGGACCCTCAATCATCAAATTTCACAAGACTAGCTTTCTAGGATTATGACTATAGACAAGGTTTTGGATTGACTGAGGTTAGAATCCTATTTGATCAAACTATGCTCTAATTTCAGCCTCTAATGGTCTTATGAAATTATGATATACTATTTTGAGAATGTATCCAACATGATTATCTGTATTATCCTCTACCCATCAATCACCTATCATCTTTCATTACATGATTTAGTTTGTAGACTATCTAAAACTATAGGTGTGCATTAAATAGAACTTGAAAGGATCATGTAGGTGTTTATTCATAATTTAGTACTGTATTTCCACATATATTTATCTCTAAGGTCAATGGGACCATTACATACTTGGTTGAGTTCATTTATAACTTGGAACTATGTAGTCATGTTATTAGCATCAATAAGCCATAGGTCTGCAGTCAACTATAAATGACACCTTAGGAGGAGTTATGAGATTAATGTAGGTGAGCATTTACTATTTTTTGTATCACATCATTGCTTATATTCTATTTATTATATCCATCACACTTGAAAGACTCAACCTTATCTTGAGGGAAATCTCTTGTCAATTGACTATTAATGTTCTACAAGTCTGCAAGTTTAAGGTTCACTTTGCTTGAAAGCATTATGTCTTTACTAAGCATTTTAAATGGAAAAATAATTGAGTTGGAGGTCCACCCAACCATTCACATTATCAAATAAAACCCTCTTATTATTTTTTCATGTTATCACTATGTCCAAGCTATAATAATGAAAACACAAGATTTACTTGAACATCATAGACCTTCACCAACAGATGGAACTTTGTAGAGCAGAGTCCATTCTTTAGAGAGATTAAGGTAGGTTGTTCCCTTAAGAAACTTTTTCAATTTTGCACCAAAGATAACTATCAATGTTGAATTTATTCTCATAAGAAATATCTAATCCTTCAAATGGATCAGCATTAATGACTTCACCTTGAGAGTCTTCATCAGAACTTGTTGAAACCTCAATCTTCATCAAAACCTATTGAAGGTCTATTTCCACTTGACTGTA
Source organism: Torreya grandis (assembly GCA_037957365.1). Classification (NCBI taxonomy): domain Eukaryota; kingdom Viridiplantae; phylum Streptophyta; class Pinopsida; order Cupressales; family Taxaceae; genus Torreya; species Torreya grandis. Next base: position 1,386,539 of record JARHVA010002070.1, read on the forward strand.
TGTGACAAACACAAAGAGGTTTGACTATATATGTATTTTGAATATGTTCTAGGCATCCAATTACTAACATAAGTCTCTAAATAGTTATACCATGTTGAAAATGATACATGAGACCTTATGAGTGTGTAGAGGTTTCAAACTCATCTGTACCCCCACCTAAGCATTATCACACAGTCTTATAGATGACTGTTGCAAGATAAATTGATTGTGTTTATGATTTATGCCAATACTTCAATAATGAAATTCTTGAGATCAAAACCTATATAAATAAACCAGTCACCATGATTTAATAATTTAGAACCCATGTACTACCTTGGATTTGAAGTCATTATGAGAGGAAAAGCATTGCACCTAAAAAACACTATCTAGAGACCATTGATAGTTATGCATATCTATCATAATGGAGTGATATTACATATATATCTACATTAACATGTGATAAAATAGATGAAACAACATGTAAATGAATAGAAAACTCTAAAATTAAAACAACAACACTTGAAAGCATTAGGCAAACAAATAAGAAGAGTGGAGGTCATGGGGATGAGCAGCCAGTTTGAATTCATCAATAGTCTTAGTGATTTTTCATAGAGTATAGTACACCCAAAAAAAACTATTGTTATGAAAATTAAGATCATAAAGGATAATAACTTATCCCACATGCATCGAGTCTAAGTCCTTCCCTCTTGTCCATACTAACAAAAAACTAGTTAACCTCTTTAACTTGCTCAAGGGAGTGAATGGATAGATAGATCAAGTTTTACAAAATTTAAACCTATCATAATTTCTTAAGCATAGATATGGACTATGGGGATATAAATGGACACTCGTGATCCATCCCACATGCTAGGTGCACCTTTTAAGCCATACAATTAATTTTAACTACTTTTAATTGTTGCTATCTTCTTAAATCAATGTTGAACCTACATTTCTTTAGTTTTAAATTGAATTTTGACATTATATAACATTTTGGATGTTAAAAAACACTTTTAAACATCTATCCTAATTTGAAAACCATACAAGTTTATTAGAAAGGCCAAAAGGGGACATAATGGAATGTTAAGACAATGACACAAATAACCAAGGTGTAAAACACATTAAGTGACCTTAAAAATGACCATGTGACCATTTTATGACCTATAAAGACCCTATATAAAGTTTAAATATATAGAGGGTTGAGATAATTTTACCTAGGGTCAAATATGGTCAACATTTTGGTGATTTTCTAGCAGTAACAAGCTTTCTATGTTAAGGACTAATTTCTTTCTCCTATCCTTGGGTAATGGATTCACCTATACACTATTTATAATACTAAAAAGCCTTTGAAAGGACACCAAACACACCATACACAATGAGTAAACAAAAAAAAAGATAAGAAATAAAACACACACTTGTTTTCTCATGAACACTTAGGGGAAAAAAAACCAACTAAAATAAAACACACCTATCCTAGTATGTACAATACCTAAAGACACTTGAGGTGAAGAACCTTCTTTATTTCTTCAACCAGGGTTAAAGGCAATGCTCCTTGCATCACTAATACTCCAATAAAGTTATACTTCATGTGATTCATACTTTTCAATAAACACTTTCTTGTATAAATAGTCAAGTGACTTACCATGATTAAATCTTCTACTGACTACAAGTTTAACATTTTTATTACTCAAGAACACTCCATTTAGCTCTACAAAAAACTTATTTGAGCTAGTAATTTGCTTATACTTTGTCATGTTCATTTGGTAGTCTTTAATATGATCATTATATATCATCAAATATTCTTAAACTTTAGATGCACTTAAGATAAGACATGTCTACTATTTGGAACCCTCAAGACTATCTTCTTGTTCACCAAACACTAGTTGGTCTATCAAATTTGTTCCTTGTTTTCTAGAGACCTAAAGATCCTTTTTGTGCTCATTATAAACATGATTGACCTCATCAGGTCTATATTCCTTTTGAGAAACTAAATTCCTATTCCACTCTTTAATTCCTACACAATGGCATTTAATTTATGCCACATATCATCCACCTCTTCATGATCTTCATATTCATGAGTTTTCTCTTCCTTTGTAGGAAAAATGGGCTACTCATTAGGACTATCATATTTGGAAAAATATGGGATTATCACACCATCACTAATGTGTACAAGATAGTTTCCCAATGCAAATTCTTCTTAGATGTTAGCATGATCCACCTCAAGGAATCCATCACACCTTTCACGAAGAATATAAGTACTAAGGCTTGTTTTGTCACAACCACTTTGCTCATCTCCCCACTCATCAAGATACAAGTTAGATATGCCATCAAGGAGAGTTAAATGATCTTGATCAATAGGGTGATCATCTTCTTCAAAAAAACTACAATTCATGTTATAAGATTGAGGAACACAAGGTTCAACATGAAAACTAGAAAGAGGCTCTAACTTGATTTTCACTTTTACACCATATCTAGTCCTAAATCCCATATAGGACCAGTTTGAAGTTAGATAACATCTAATTTTAGAAGTGAGATCTATATACAAACAAAGTGTAAAATGAGGAGGCACATAAACCATTACAACATACTAATAAATGGTGAAGGTAAGATGAATGGAGAATTATTTACAAACCTTTAATTATGCCGATGGTCTTGGTAGCTAAGCCATCCAATTGTAGCACTCCTTTGGCATGGGGTTCATATTTTAAGTTTAATTTGTTAGTTACTTACTTAGGCAAGACACAAGTACTAGATCTACTATCAATGATACAATTATGTATCAAGGCATCTCCAATAATGCTGGATAGGTAGAAAGTAAGAGGTTTGCCTACCTTTTCAACTTTTTTCTAATGCCCTTCACTTGGATTCATAGTGTTTTTCAAGGATGCCTCTCTTTGGATAGGTTGGTTGGTTTTCAAACTAAGCTTGGATAAATCCTCTTGAATTAGGTCTACTTATCCAAGTATTTATAATGTATCCCATATTGATACATTCACATGAGACCTCTTCATTTTCTCTACAATATTAATGATAGGATTACTAACTTTTGCTTGTATGCTAGTAGGGGTCATGTTGTCAATACCTTAAGAGTTTTGAGGTATGAAATAACTTCTAACATTTTGATTTCTTTGACTTACTTGTGAATTTTTAATGACATTAGACATATCTGGTCTTGTACTTGTTTAAACATTTATTAGAGAACCATCAACATCCCCTTGAACTTATTCAACTACCTTCCTCTTTCTTATTTTATTTGTGGATATATAACTCACATCTATGTTTGATTTCCCTTGATGATTGACTACACATGAATCATCTTGTTTCCAATCACCCAATATAGACCCCACCTAAGCACCCTTCCCATTAGTCACTCCCCCATTTGGTAATTAATCTTGAGTCATAGTTGGCATAGTTCCCAAATTTGCCATGAAGGATTGGTTGAAAGACTCATTATAATAGGGATATGGATCATAAGGTTGATCCAATGAAGGTTGGATATTATGATTTTGGGAAATAATGGTTTGAGTAGGCACTAATGTCCTTGAGGTATAAATAGTATTGGGGTTATATCCACCATATGGATGTGATTGGACTAACTATCCTTGACCTTTGAAATAACCTAGAAAAGAGGTCTATTGCCTTGATAGTTGGGGTATAATTTATTAGGCTAATAGTGGCTTTAGAAGGGCTTGATTTGATTTTTTGGAAAATTATGTTTAGACCTAGGACCTCTTACTTCAAATATCTTATCTCATCTAATTCATTATATTTGCTTGGTTTAATAGGGGTAGTAATATTATTTTTAGGTATAGGAATAAGATCAACAATAGGTGTAAGAGTTTACAAATTAGGGAAAAGAGGCATGGGAGGTCATGGGGAAATCTTCCCATCCTAAATCAAATAATTATTTTCACTAATATCCACTTAATAAAAATTAGGAAATGTGTTACTTCCCATAGATTATTACATCATTGAAATGTTATTATCAAATTCTTTAAGGTAGTAAAAGAAAGCATGGTTATTTTTTGGTCTTACCAAGATTGGGATTATATCTCATGTCTTATTAAATCTTGTGTTGAAGTCTTGAATGAATTCTTGAGGTGTTATCCTAATGGTGGTTAGTTTCTCTATTAGTGACAAATTATCACTCTTATCCTCAAATATTCTTCTCAATGCATCTCTAAATTCATCCCACATTGTGATTGATGCAAGTGCCAATGTTCTATACTAGTTAAGATTTTTACCCTTAAAGGAGACAACCAACAACCTGATTGTAATATTCTCCTCTTTGATGTGATGGATATTGTAGAAGTTGGTAATATTTATTATATGCTCAATAGGTGTAATGAAAGACTCACTAGTGTATATAGTCAATAAAAGGATATAGTCACAGTGAGAAAGTATTAAGGGTAGATATGAGGATATTGTCATAGTGAAAAAGTATTATAGGTCTATATCCATTGAAGTCAATAAAAGGATGAATCCTTACCATGGTGGCTTTATGACTTTACAAGAATGGGGTATTCAAGAACTTTCCTATGGGCTTATGAGCATGATATGACTTCTTTGGATAGGTATGGGTGTTTTCAAATATACTTGATTTGTATAAATAAGGAGGAATCTCTTGAAATTCAAAAGGTATGCCTTTGCTGAGAGACATTGTATTTACCTTAGGCATGAAAGAGTGAACTAGAGTGTAACCAAGATTTAAACTTTGGAGTCACTAAATATTTCAATAAGTAGACTATTACAACTCCTTGTTGTCAAATCCAATATCTACCTTGAATAACCTTTATGGAATTTATGTCCCACTAGGCATGCCAAAATTGTTATAGCCTAAAATTTCACCCTAGCTAAGTTGAATAAACATTTTCAATTTTAGGATAATATGGAACTATCTCTCCTCATAGATAAGCCACTATAATAGATAGATCTTTAGGTTTGAAAGGGCTAGCTCCCTTAATTTATCTCTTAGGATCACACTACACTAAGATAATCACAATTGGAGGTGAAAAGGGAAGAAGGAGACATAAAATAAACCTATGACAATGAGGTGATACACCAAGATAACTCCACACAACTTACTAGCTTTTGTACTTAAGAAATATGACCACTCAATTTGATTTCAACTCTATGTCTTTCTAGAGTATGTATTTCTCATAGAGGTAGATTGTTATGCATATATAAAGGTAGGTGAAAATAAGGTATGATACAAGACACTAATATTACCTCTCACACTTCAATACACACTTAATAAACAATACACTTTATGAAACCTATTAGAATAGATATCACTCACATAAACATGCAAGGGAAGAAATGGAAACAAGGAAAGAATATTCATCACTTGTAAACCATACAAACCATTTAAAAAAATTAAGAAAGATATTGAAGAGAATGAATAAAATTTATAAAAATTTATTAAAATACAAATGAGGTGTCAAAACTATCAGGGCTTTTCCATACTTATTATGGATCCAATATAAAATAAAAAGGCTTGAATTTATAGAACATAGAAGAAAAGAGAGAATAAATGAAGCTTAAGGGTAACAAGGACAAGTGTAAAAACATGAGAACTAGTTACAATCACATGTAATGAAGTGGAAAATAAGTTAGGAAGTTGTCATAAACATGTTCAATATGAAATATATAACCTTCTTCAAGTTAGCATAAAACTCTTCATTGTCTTGCTTTGATACTGCCTTCATGATGGTGAAGGGTTCACTTGATTGTATAAATATTCCATAGGAATCCTTGAAACATATGATATAACATGAGAAGGTGGATAATAGGTTAGGGTAGGTCATCTTCTCCTCTCCAACTCATGGACACATCCTTTTCACTTATCATTCGCTACCTACAATCATTCATCATTATCCCTCTAAGTTTGTCTTCACACTTTTCACCTAAGTAAATTGTAGTTGCTTAAGGAGATACATTTTATAGGTGTTAGGACATATTTTAAAATAATATTTTTTCTATGGTATATCAAATATACCTTAAAATAATAAAATTCACCTCTCTCACTCTCACACTTAGGGAATCATTCTACCTTCTCACTATCTATTTAAACTACCTACAATGGATGGTTTAATAGAGATGTTTTCATGTGTCACATAGGTTATAACTGAGTCTTATGAGTTGGGACAAGTATCTAAAGACATCCCATAATATTTATCACTTGTTCATTCTCCTTTTTACTTACAAAACATCTTAGTTCCTACAAAAAACACATTATTAGGTCAATTAGTATAGATGATAGTAAGACAAAAGTGGATGTCAAGGAGCCTAAAGGAGTTCCAAAAATTTTAAAGAAAATTTCATATCCATTTGACCCCTCTTATATGCATCTCCATTTGTTTCTTCTCCATCAGGTCTAAGTAAGGGTTTTAAGAGGTTTAGACTGTTAATGATTGTTCATAAAATCTTGACATTCAACCTTTGAACTAATTTCACAAATTTGGAGTATAGGAACCCATTAACCTCTCTGAAATTGATTGAAGACTCATGCACATGGTCCATACAAATGTGAGTGAATATAACATGGCCCTTAAGCTCTTATAGTGCATTTTGGGTAGTCTTGATAGGAATTAAGGCCAAATTTACCAGTTTTAAATGTTTTTATGAAAACTAATGGCTCTAATCCATCCTAAAATCTCCCCTTAAGGTCCTTAAAATGCATTTAGGGCTTAGGCCTAGCTCTTATCCTAATAGGCCTAAATATATCTAACTATTTATTAGACCCTTTTGATGGTTTTGAATGATTGGAAGGAATTTTATATCTCTATTCCTCTTAAATGTAACTATATAACTCCTATCATAGTGCCTTTAAGGCTTAGACCCTCATCTATTCAACATTCCTATACTCACCTTGCATGTTGGGTTGTCTATGGAGTTCCCTTTATTTGAGACAAAATATAGGGAATATCCCCTATTTTATAAATAAATGTGAGACTATAGAGGGATATATTGAGTCATTTTGATGCTCTACACAAAGTTTGAAAACTTGATCTTGACTCTAGAACACTCAATCATCAAATTTCACAAGATTAGCTTTCTAGGCTTAAGATTGTAGATAGGGTTTTGGATTGACTAAGGTTAGAACCCTGTTTGATCAAACTCTACTCCATTTCCTAACATTAAGGGTCTTATATAATTATGTTAAACTTGTGTGATGATATATCCAACATGATTATTTATCTTATACTCTTCCCATTAATCACCTAACATCTTTCATTGCATTAATCATAAGTTGAAAGGCTCCTATAGGTGTTTTTTCATACTTTAGTACTATGTTTTCACCAATAATGATCTCTGATATCATTGGGACCATTACACACTTGGTTGATTTCATATATGCCTTGGAACTATGTATTCATGTTATTATCATAAAATAAGCCATAAGTCTATAGTCAAACTATATATATCACCTTAGGAGGAGTTATGAGATTCTTGTAGGTGAGAATTTATTTGTTTAAGGATCAAATCATTTCTTCTATTCTATTAATTATATCCATCACACTTGAAATACTCAGCCTTGTCTTAAGGGTAAGATCTTATCACTTTAGTAGTAACATTCTACAAGTCTGCAAGTTTAAGGTTCACTTTGCTTGAAAGCATTGTGTCTTCACTAAGCATTTTCAATGGAAAACTAAGTTAGAGGTCCACCCAACCATTCCCCTTCTCAAATAAAACCCTCTTATTTTTTTGGCATGTTAGCTCTATGTCCAAGCTGAAATAATGGAAAAATAATATTTAATTAAACCTCATAGACTTTCACCAATAGATGGCAATTTGTAGAGTAGAGTCCCTTCTTTAAATAAATTAAAGTAAGTTGTTCTCATAAGCAATTTTTTCACTTTTTCACCAAAGATGATTGTCTATGTTTAATTAATTCTCAAAACCAATCTCTAATCCTTGAAATGGTTCATTATTAATACATTCATCTTGAGATTATTCATCAGAACCTATTGAAACCTCAATCTTCATCAAAACCTATTGTAGGCCTATTTCCAATTGATTTTAGGTGACAGTCACAAAGAGATTTGACTGTATATATATTTTGAATGTGTTCTAAGCATCCTCTTTATAACATCAAGTCTTTCAATGGTTATACCATGTTACTGATGATACATGAGATCTTATGAGTGTGTAAATGTTTCAAACTCATTCATGCCCCTGCCTAAGCACTATCACACAGTTCTTTAGATGACTATTGTAAGGTTACTTGACTGTGTTTATGATTTAGGCCTAGTAATTAAATAATGACATTATTTAAACAAAAAAATACATTAAGAAACCAATAACCATGCTTTAATAAGTTGGAAATAGTGTACTACCTTAGATTTAAAGTCATTATGAGAGGACAAAACACTACACATGAAAAAAAACTTTTTGTGGACCATCGATAATTATGCATCTCCATCATAATAGAGTGATATTTATTATATATATACACTAAAATGTGCCAAATAGATATTAAAAAATTAAAATTAAGATAAAAATCTATAAATACACCTAAAACACTTGGAAGCCTCACAAAACTGTAAATCATTAAGAAAACTTGAGGCCATGGGGATGAGTAGGAAGTTTGAATCCATCAAAAATATTAGTGATTGTTCATAAATCATAATACACCAAACTAAAAAATAGTTATATGGAAATGAAGGACATAAAGACTACTAAATTCTACTAAACACATTCAGTATAACTTTTTCCCTCTTGTCTATCTTAACAAAAAACTAGTTGACCTCTTTGACTTGCAAAGGGAGTGATGAGATAGAGAGATCAATTTCTTACAAATTTGAACCCATAATAAATTATTAAGAATAAATATGGATTGTGGGTATATTAAGGGACACTCCTAATACTTCCCATGTTCTAATTTTACCTTTCAATCCATACAACTACCTTTAACTACTTTAAACTACTGTTACCTTTACACTTTGACACATCTATCCTAAGATGAAAATCATTAAAGTTCATTAGAAAAGATAAAAATGGGAAATAAGGTAATGTTAAGATAATTACATGACTATTTTATGACCTATTAAAACCCTATAGAAAGTTTTAATATATAGGGGGTTGACCTAATTTGACCTAGGGTCAAATTTGGTCAATAATAAGTCTATTGGGTAGTGGCATCATTCTATCCTTGGTTCCATCCATTCAACTATCATTATTATTGTTGGAAATATTACTGTTTTCTTGGATGTTGATACTATTGTTATTGTTTCTCTAGCCTTTTTTATTGTTATTATTAGTTGTTATTGTTATGTTGTAGAAAAGGGTTTTGGTTAATACCTAGGTTATAATTAGATATAAAATTTTTATTATCCAATGTTATCTCCCCATTTTCTAGAATATTTTGAATGAGATGTTTTATTTTCACATAATAACATAGATTATGTCCATTAAATTTATGGTATTCATAGAACTCATTTTCTTATTACCAGTCTAGATAAGGAATGACCTTTAAATAGTGCTTCGATATGGGATAACTAATCAAATTAGTTACATCTAGCTTGAAAAACATGGATTAAATGGGATCTCTAAGGTCACTATATATGAATTGAATATGCACATTTATCCTTAGAAGAGGGGTTTGTAAAGGAAAGGGTTATTGCATTTGTTGAACTAGTATAGGATGATGAGAAGGTTATGCCTACTAAATTAGTTATTGGTGAAAAGTAATTTGCATTTATGGTGTTTTTTGAGTAAATGGTGTTTGTACTATTTGGACATGTTTCAAATTTATTACTCTATTTCCAAAAACATTCTTATTATAATTGAATTGCTTAGATTCTTCATAATTACTTATTTTGGCAACTGCCCCATACTTATGCTTGGACTTGGTTTTGGGTATGATTTTGGTTCAATTAGGTAATATTGATAATCCCTTTGTTAATAAGGGCCTTTTTATTTAGTAAACATTTTTTGATTATTTCCTTAAAAGTGTGTGCACACTAAATCTCTAAATGGTAAGATATCTCACCATGTAAATTCTTGGTAAACATAACAACCAATTGTTTATCTAATAAGCTATGAGTGAAATAGATAACAAGTTCTCTCCATCATTGTAGATAACTTTTGAATATTTCACCAACCTTCTATTTTTATTGAGTCAAATCTAACAATGAAATATCATGCTTGAGACTGTATGAGAAATGTTGCACAAACTTGTCTGAAAGGTATCAAAACCATAGACTAAACTCTTTAGCAATTTTAGAAACCACTCTAAAGCCTATCTTGATATAATATAAGGAAAAAATTATGAGTTATATGTAACTATAAGCCATTAGTTGGCAAACAAAAAATAATTATATTACATCAGACTTAGGGTTTCCTTTACCCTTGTATTTATCAAATTTTGGTGGCTTTTACCCTAAGGAAATGGTATTTAAAGATACTCCATGTTGAATGGGTAGGAACACACATCATCCAACTTAAACCTCTTGGTCTATTTCTTGGATTGAATGGTGGAAATTGCATCCTTCATTTATTGTAGTTATTGCACCAAAAAACTAGATGGAATATTGGATTGAGATGGAGGTTTGGGTAATCAAAGGTAGATTACCTTGACCAGGGTATAATGGAGGTATAGTTTGTTATGGAATGTTGGTTTACAACTGATGGTAAACTAGTAAGTTACTATTCTATTTTTTTTTGGTTATGCTCTGATTATGGAGGCATATTAACCAAATATTAGGCTAAAATATCTTGTCTTTGTTCCCTATATTGAGCATTGTAAGTAAGATAGGGATCCATCTCACAAACAAAATCATCACCATAAGAGTATTAAAAAAATTCATCTTGTGCAATCACATTATCATATCCATGATTTTACATGGCTCCACTATGAGTATATTCAAATCAATTATGAATGTTTCATATAAAATATTAGGGTTATATAAACTCTTAAAAATAATTTCCAAAGGATAAATGGTTCAAACTTGGTCTAAAAGTTGAGTTGCTGAAAAGGTCTATGCTAAAACATGGCAGAAAATAGTCTAACATCAAATGTCTAACTTCAAATGTCTTGCATAAAAAGTTAAAGTGGATGAAATAAAACTAGAATGCCAAACTCTAGGTACAAAGTATTTCAAACAAATATAATATAGATAAAACATTTTTTTTTAGTTCATTTGGAGAAGGCACAAAAGCTAGGATCAAAATAGGCATATGCTAGGTCTTTTGGAAAAGGCACAAAATCTAGACTTTAAACAAAATAGCGTATGAGATTTAATCTAACATATTTGAAACACATTGGCATAAATTAGGCATTTATATTTAAACATGAACGTAGTTAATTTTTAAAATTAATGATATAATAGGCATATGGAAGATAGGTTGTTTTCCCCAAATCTAGGCACAAACAATATTTTTTAGATTGAATAAAGAATCAACCAAAGTTTCACAATCCAAAAGTGAAATATCGATGTCTAGGACAAAATTACGCAAGGCATAGGCAAAAATAAATCAATATTTGGATCTGAAATTTTCAAGTTTAATTATGAACTCAAATTATAAAATTAAGGTTCTTTAAAACAAACAACAAGTTATACAAGAACAAATGACACAATGACACTAGGTATAGATCCCAAAGGTACATGTGGTTTTGATTTTGAATTACAATTTGGGACACAAGGAAACAAGTATTTGAAATGATTTGAGTAGCATAACGATGTTATCATGCTCTAAAGATGTGATAAAATGCTATTTTAAGACTCAAAAGAACAAAACTAAAAATTAATTGGGAAATGTAACAACATCCTTTTCAATCAAATGACACACACAAAGGTTTTGAAAAAAACTTCAAGGCAAAGGTGTCATATCAAATGGCCAACATAATGGCTCCTCAAACAATAGAGTGATGTGTATGAATTTTTTTTTGGTGTGGTAAGATGAAAAAAATAGTTTAAACTCAAGACCATGCAAAAAAGGATAAAATGACACAAACACCTAATTTTAACGTCTTAAATCCTAAAACTAACAAGGTTGCATAATAATGTCAAATTCTATCAATATACTCCCACTTGAGAAGATTTTAATTATTAATCCAAAAAGTAAAAGAACATGAAAATTAATGTTTTTAGGCCCCATATTCTATCATTAAATTATACTATGACATGGAACTTCAAGCTACTCACCCTATATAAATAGTGTATCCATGACCAATGGGGTTGTTCTAAACTATCATGTTTCAATTCATTTCTAGATGGTCCCAAGTGTGGCTAACGCTAAATATTCTCACATCAATTAGATCCACATCAACTATCTTGTTTTTAAAATGTCTTATCCTTTTCATAACCACTACATTCATCATCTGCTTAGTGTAGTGTGATGTTTGAGTTGATCATACATTCTGAGGGCATTAGTCACTGACAGAGGTATTTTAACCACTCAAAATACCATTTACCAACTTAATTTATATACCCCACCATGGATTAGGGTTAAAATGATGTCAAGAGATGAATTCTTAGGTTAACGCTTCCCTAAATAACTCACAAGGAGGTGATGAACTCCCACTCACATGCTAAAATGCATGAAAAATAAATACAAATGAAAAGAGTTTATGGTTATTTTGGGGTCACCCAAACCATACATATTTGGGGAGGGCCTTAAAAAATTTGTTTTCATCCTTTTATACTAAAGAGATAAAGGAAAATAATGATCATTTTTGATAACTTGATCTCCCTAAAGGGGATGGGGGGAGAGCATACATGCATCGCTCGTCTTGTTTAAACAACTTCAAAAAATAAGAATAAAACAAATAACTCTTGGGAGTATGTAACTAAATCTAATAATTTATTTTATTCACCAAAATGAATTATTAGTGAAATTTTATCCCCTTGGCATTATTTATTGATAAAATTTGAAAAAATTCAAAAAATAACTAAGGCATGAAAATAAATAAGTTCATTTTAAGTACTAAAGATAATGTGTGTAATATTTAACCATGGTTAAAATTTGATTTTTCCATCTCAAGTCCTACAATTTATTATAGGGTTTGCCTACTTAGAATCACAAAATTAAATGGTAAAATAATATTTTGAAATGAGCTCTTAGGTTTTTATGTTTTCTATCTTAGATATGGATCATCATCGATCCATGTAGGGATCGATCTCGATCCACAAAGATCAATCTTGATCTAGTAGATTATTGATGTTTCCTTCAAAAACATAGAAAACATAGGTTATTTTCATAAAAAGGTTTTTAATAAAATGATCTAAAACCAATATATCTAAATGGATCCTGTAATAAATAATTTATATAAACAATATGTAGGTTTTTAGACACAAAATGAAGATAAAAAAACTTTAGTAAAACCCTCGTTAGTTATGTTTCTATCATGTCTTGTTTTTTTTCATAGGGTTCCTGGTCAATTTTGGTAATCGATGTCGATTTGGAAAATTGACGTCAATTTCTGTCAATTTTGAAATAAAATGGCATTGATCCCTATAACTTATGAGTTGCTAAAAACCCAAATACATAAAAATTGAACTAAAAACTTTAAACTTAAAAATTAAGCATCCATTAGAAAAACTAAAAGTAACATATTAATCTCCTTTCTTTTATGGGATTATTGAGGTCCTATCAGGCATGCCAACATGTGAACTAATAATTTGACATAGAGGGGAGGTTAGTCTCCTATTAGTTTCATAAAACTAATGAAATGAACATACTAAAGTCCTAACACCTCTAGCCTAGACATTAGAGAGAGCTTAGGTAACAAAAGTAAATAAAAGTACAACAAAAACATAAAATAAACAACTCTTTTACCTTCTTTGGAGCCTCCCAATGGATTTTTGAATGGCTTGCTTAGATTGTGCTTCAAGAAGTATTTGAAAAAGAAGATTAATTGGCTCCTTCTCTCCTTGGCCCCTTAGATTTTAGGTTGATTAACTTAAGATTTGGGGATGGTAAGATTACTTGTATAAGTCTTTATGGAATAAATCCTACATAATGAATCTAAAATATCCAAGCTTAAAAATGAAGAGGTATGGACTTATATTTAGAGCCTTAGGAATTAAATCTCACCTAAGGTGAGTTAAGGTTGAGTTTAGGCTTGGAATGGGTTCAAACTAGACCTAAGTGAGTTAAAACTAACTCTAATTTATTTAATAGTTTTCAAGTAATTATTATTTGAAATTACTAGGCATGGCTCTCAAATTAGATATTTTAGGATATTTTCAAAGAGCTTGATAACTCATAAAGTCAATGCTGAAAGGATTTGATATTTTGTTTTTTAGAATTTCCATTTTTAGATATTCATTAATTTCAAATAGATAATTTAAATAGACATTTAATCTTTTTTAACTTGTTAATTTATTTTTATTATCCTTTTAGCTCTTTCAAGATTTGATTAAATGTTAAGTACCCCACTTAATGTGTTCATAGGCCAAATTGATAGTTGTTATGTTGCAAGGTGATTAGGGATGAATATATGATAGGTTATTATTGTATATGGTAGGATACCTCAAATAGGGATGACTCAATGTGATTTTGATATTTGATGAATGATTAACAATAAAATTTGGGACAATTAGTGATTCTTAGGCTTAAATTGTAATGGTTGGTAGGAATTAGTTTGAAGTCTGATCAGAAGCCAATTGTCTATTATTTTGACTCATTTTCATTCAAAAAATAATGTGAATAACCCAAATATGGTTATGTAATTTAAATTCATTTTCATCATATAAACATTTTCCATGACATTCCAAATCTTCAAAATCCTCGTCTAGAGTACAAATCTTCTAGTTTACATATTGAGCCCACAAGTTTGAATAATAGTCTTTTGATTTTTCAAGAATACCTTCAAAACTAACTTGTTTTCATCCATAACATCGATGTATTTTAATTTTATAATTAGTATTTTCCATATCCTAATATTTTTATTATTAGATGTAATATCATCTTTAATCTTTTCTTCTCCAAAATTGACCAAGTCATAGGCTCTCTTGTTCTCATCAAGACATTTCATGTCATCAAGAAGTTATTGTTTTACCCAAGATTGTGTGACCTTACCATGGTTTATATATTGTAATATTTTTTAGACCATATATTTATCAATTCCTAATTTATAATTTGATGATGGTGTAGTTGTAGGAGTAGTCAATGTATATGCAGTTACATTTTATTAACAAAATATCCTACATTCAAAATCTATTTGTTGTATTCTAAAAGAATACATGCCTTTTATTCAAAATATTATTTAGTTTTAATCCCTTATTAAAAAATTTAGGGTAAAAACATGAAGACATTTATCCTCTTATTGGTTAACCAATCAACTCAACAAATTTTCACATTAACCTAATTATTAACCCATAATTATTGAGAGATATAATTATTGATCTCCATAGTTTCATAATAGGATTTGATGCAAAAATTTATGCCTATAGAGACCCATATATTTTATTAATTAACTGATCATATGTGGATACTATCTTCTTTTTCTCTAGATTATGATAATTTGTACATGAAAACTTTAAATATGAACATAACAAGATGTTGGAAATGTAGTGGCATGTGAAATCCCATTATCCAAAATTTGTTTTCCTTTTGTGGTTATTTAATGATCATCCATACTCTTAAATAACTCATAAATATCCATGTTTTTCATGTTTTTATCATTGACATTAGTTATGTTTGTGTCCATAATAGTAATGGTCTAAATGCCCATGTATTTTAATTTTATATTTGATAAGGTAGATAAAAGGATAATAATTTGGGCAAGCAAACTAAAGGTATTGAAGAAAAGGTTAAGGGTAAGAAAATCATTTTATGGGAGAAATAGGTCCAACATGGTGGAAATAAATATAAGAACAAGTTCTTGGAATTGCATTCAAAGTTTGCTTATGAATAGGGGAAAACTAGAGTTTGACCTTTTTCAATAATTGTTTCATGTAATTGGCTTATCAACAATGCTTAAATCACATTCAAGGAGGAATAAAAACTAAATCAGGTTGAGTTTTAGTTTTTTTTTTTTAATTCCAAAGTTTTTCCTTGTTTTAGTGTGAATGGACAATAATGAAAAATATAAAAAATATATGAAAATCATAGAAAAAACAAGTGTTTATAAATCCAACCTTTGATATGAATAAATTATATCTAAAAATGAAATTGGTGTTTTCAAGATGCTTTAGAATTAATTTTTTTTCAAATAAAGAGGAGTAATTGAGAGGGTTTAAGTAAAGCAAACAATTTTTTAGTTCAAAATGAGCTTCACCAAGCTATTCATTACCACTTTAGGTTTTGAAAGTTGTTTATCATTGAATGCCTTAGTATTAGTCTTCAATTACTTAGGGTTTTGAATTCCATTTATCATTATATGGACTTCCCAAAATTTTCACCAAATTTCTTCTTGCTAGACCAAGTTCTGAGTCCCATTTTCAACTATTAGGAATTCATTTTATTATATCAATTACCTATTAATTAGGTTTATAAACATATTTATCACTATGGTGAAATCTTATTTATTCTACTCAAATTTTTAAATTCCACTTTAAATTGTGAGATAAAGCTTAAAAATCCATATGTTTTTTCAACCTTTGATAAGTCATTTTACATTTGTTTTTGAGTTTTCAAAACCTGATTTTTCAAACTTATATATTTTAATACCAACTTATAACTATAAAATGCACTTATAAAAGCTGGAATTGGGAATAAGACTTTAGAAATCTAGTTCAAACTTGGTTTGATAAGTTATTGAAGTCTATCATTAACCTACAAGATTTCAAGAGACATTTTAACATTATAAAATGTGTTATTGGATATTGATTATTGAGCTATTAACCTTGGTGAGCACATTGCAATTCATTTGGGTGAAAACTAGGTGTTTAAAGTCATTTTAACATTATGAACTATGTGTGTAAAAGTCATCAACCTACAAGTTTTGAAATGCACTTACAACTGTGTAAACATATTTTTGGATTAATTCCATTTGTCCCTATTTTAGAATGCCATTTTTAATTTATAAAAATGACTTGAAAGTTTTGAAATCTTGATCTGGGATAGGGATCATTGGAAAATAAGAATGTTTTGAGCTTTGTAAATGGGGTTATGAAGAGTCAACCTCCAATATTACAACTTCAATCCTCCTCTCCTCCCTCGGTTATCTTTGCTACCTTAGTGACTTAGTCCTATATTTTACCATATCTCTTTGTTACTTTTTTTATGGTGGTCATGGTTTTCCTATGTTTTGTGTGTCTTAAGCTTGGTTTTATTTATTTGATTTTATTTTTTTTAGTCACCTTTTTCTTCCATGCGTGTTTGGTTACCATCATTTTATTTTCCATAATGGCCTTTATTTTTTGGGATTTTTTAAACATTTATTCAATATTTTTTTATAGAGATAGTCATAAGTGGTTTTGATACATGAAGTTTAAAGGGGATGGTAGTATTTATGAAGCCCATCATAAGGAGCTTAGTGAGTATTGATTTAACGAGAGCACTATTTTATAATTGGAAATCAGGGAATAGTGGAAAGGAAGTGAAGGTAAGAAGTTTTTTAGTGTGATTATATGGAAAGAGGGGGAATACAATCACTCGTAGGGTATGAGGTTCATTATTAATGGTCATGGCATAGAAGGGTCAGTAGCATCAATTAGGGATCAAAGAGAATCGGCAAGTATTGTAGCTTGAAACAACCATAACCTTGTGTCAACATTATTCCATGAATAATGAATTGTATTTGGATGAAGTGAATCTAAAAAATATTGGGGATGTTTTTTCTACTTAAACATGAATTTATTTCCATCTATAAATTTGTTTGATAATTGGCTTAACTCTATGTGGGTAAAAATAAGGGTATCTATATTAATTTTTGTAGAATGTTTCAAAAAAGTGGTTTTCATGAAATTCAAATATGCAAATAAAGTTATTAGTAAAAATTTATGTAATGTTGTTAAATTTATGTTTAAGACTATTCCATGGATCCTTAACATTGAATGTAGTGATATTGTGTTCAAAACATCTCTTATATGTGTTGATATTGAAAATGTTTCAATTCAACTATAAAATTTTCTTCCTGGGCCCTTAAATTGTAAGGATAAGTTTGAAGGAATGAAGATACTAGAATATCCTTAGATCACATGCATGTCAAGGTTTTTATTTCCTTGGAACTTTTATAAATATTCTTAGAAACCCTCATCTTTAGGATTAAATGATAATCTTTCTCTTTCTCTATTAATGGTTTGAGGGGTCTCAATGGTTGTTTTTCCTACAAAAATATGGTCACCTCAAAAACATCCCCCCTCTTGAACATGATTAGTAACTTTGTCAGAAAATAATATGATAGTTATCTTTAAGCACATGGTGTTAAAAGTGATTTTTTATTTAACAAGTTTTTTATTGATTTGGTTATGAAAGATGACCCTAATTTGATCTAGACATAAATAAAGACGTAACACCACCTGATGCACAATTAGGAGAGATAATATTTAAATATTTTAATGAACAAGATAAAAAAATTACCCATATGGCAATTTTACTATACCTTTAGGTCTAAGTGTTCCTTCTTCATTAGCCATCTCCCTTTTGCCTATTAAAAATGAGATGATTATGAGAACTGACCCTATTTATTTAGTCTTAGTTATTGAGGTTTATTTGGTTTATATTATTAAATTTAAACCTTGGGAAGAGGCATCTTATTTTTCTAAAGAAAGACCATCAGTAGAATATGTTGTGATCCTTACTAAGCCACCTAATTTTGAACCTTCTACCCCTATACCTTGCATACTTCTAGGCTTGATGTATTTCTTGATGAATTGATTCCCATGGTTATTTATATAGATATTATCAATTCAATAGATAGATATTTATCTCTAGCTTAGAAAGTTAATATTACTCCTTTAGACTCTAATGGCTTTCTTTTGACTAGGAATTCCAAATGAGGAGTGAAGAGAATAACAACTAAGATAGTTTTTTTCCTTTTAAGGTCAAACCTTTGGTGAGGAATATAAAAGGGCCAAAGGAGGGTCTTGAGGTAGTTTTTAAGACTTTAAAAATAAATATAAGGATAATAAGGTGCCTTAATATTTCACTAGGATTTATTAAAATAAAGGAGGGCCTAAGCCCTTAGGTCAACTAGAGTAACCCCCCCTTTTGTCTATGAATATTATCAATTAAAATGTGAGGGGTCTTACATCCCTCAATAAAAATCCTATTTTTAGGAAACTTAGATACTAAAGGAAGAAAATTCATTTCTTATTGATTTATGAAGTTAAAGAAGTGGTATCCAAACTTGACATTGTTCTCAACTCTATTTGGCCAAATTATTCACACTTATCTACCAAAAAATTAGAGGGAAGTGTGGGGATTATATTTAGATTAATGTTGAGTGTGAGCTATAGCTCATATGAAGAATATAATACTTGAACCTAGGACCTTCCATTTGCTACTAGAGTGCTCTACCAACTGAGCTACTAGACCCTCTATGGCCAGCCCATCATTGGTTCAAGTGTGGTTTATTTCCAACACCCCTCTTAAGCCACACTACAGGTGCTTGGGGATCTTATCCTAGCTCTAATATGACTTGTAAGCAATAGATCATATGGACCAGCTAGGACTCAAACCTAAGACCTTCCATTTGCTGATGGAGTGCTCTACCAACTGAGTTACTAGGCCCTCTATGACTAGCCCATCGTAAGTCTGAGTGTGGCTTATTTTCAAATTTGAGTAGGATGATTAAGTTTTTGAGCATGGCTCACCCCCTTACCATATATCAATGTGGATTTCTATTGAATAAAATAACTAGGTTTTTGGGGTATGTAATGTATATGCTTTGAATCATTATAGTTCTAGGACAAAATTATGGAATTGGTTTGCATCTAACATGAAAGATATCCCTTATATTATGGGGATTTATTTTAATATGATAGAGTAAAGATAAGATATACAAGTTGGAGATACTAATGCATAGAAAGGTAATGAGATTTTATTTTGGTTTAATTTGAAGTTTATTCACAATATTTTTGACCCTCTCAATAAAGGTAAAATACAAAGTGATGTTATTTTTTTTACATAGTGTAACAATCAGGTCAAATCTAATAGATTATATTCTATTCTTAATATATTTTATCTAATTAAGGACCTATTCAATACTCAAAAGGTTTACAAAGGAAACAAGGTGATTTTTTTCCCTTCACCATATTTAACCACCAACCCATTCAAATTATTGTCTTCTTGAATTCAAACATGGACTTAAGAAAAACTATCTAGAAAGGTCTTTATAAGATTAATGTTTCCCATTTAAAAGATAATGAATACAATTCAGGTATTAAAACTTCTAAACTTTTAAATTATTTTATGAGTCTTCTCTGAGTATTGACCAATGGAATAGTAGCACTGATTTAAGTAAAAATAATTATAATCTATGGTTAAATCAAGGCTAAGAGAAGAAGGAACATTGCTAGAGAGAAATGAGAATTTGATTACTTTTGAATGTGAACTACATAAGGCCCCCCTAATGTTTATTTTTTTTAATAAAAAAAGTGCTTAAACACTAGTTTAGGTGACACCAAATGTACTTAGCCAAAGGTGCTTGAATTCGATCCAAGTTGAAATAAATCACACTTAAGGAGAAAGGCTCCAAATTCTTCTTTAGGTTCATGAAGGTGAAATATAGTAAGCAAAAACTTAAAAAAGATTTTTATTAGAGGGCTGATCACTAATGAGCTTAGTGAAATTTACAAAGCTTTATTCTCCTTTTACTTTAACCTATTTAGACTAATGAGTCAAACCGTTCGGTCAGCCATGATAGAATTATATGTGTTAGGTGTATTCAAAAAATTATTTCCCATGAATAAATTATTTCCTTGGATAGTGAGATATCCTTGTATGAGATATTATTTTCAATTAAATCCATTGAGTGAGGTGAATCTTCTGAGATTGATAGTTTCCCTATTTATTTTTATAAAGACAATAAGGATTGGATTTCTCATGATTGTCTTGAGATCTTTAAGGAAGATATGAAGGCTATTTCCATTCTTTCATAGATTTATAGAGGAGTTATCAAGCTTATCCATAAGGATATTTAATTAAATAATGTCAAAAATTATATTCTAATAACACTTTTTAATGTTTCATATAAAACTATTGCCAAGATTCTTACTAGGAGACTTTTTTCTTTGTTGTCTAAGATTGTCTCATATACTCAAACTATTTTTTTGGAGGGAATATTTATCCTTGATAACTTCACCTCTCATTGGGAGGGAATGAAGTGGGTGATAGACTATAAACAAGACATGGGTATGATTATTCTATATTTTAAAATACCTATGATATAATTAAATGGCCATTCATTGACATGATACTGAAAACCTTTGTATTTTAAGATATATTTTGTAGAATGATAGTGTCATTTTTTATAATGTTTTAATTTTGAATAAAATTAATGTTGAGCTTATATAATATCTTAATTTTTAGTGGTCCATTAGATAATGATGTCCCCTAGCTCATTATTTATTTGTAATAAGAGTTGAAGCTTTATATTATGTTTTGAGAAGTATTACTATGGGACCCCATGTTAAATGCCTCTATTTGTCTGATGAGTCAAAACTAATTGATGTGTTGTTTGTCAATGATACCACATTGTTCACTTTATTATTTAAGGATAAATTAAAACATCTTGCATTTAGACTAGATATATATTGTTCTAGTTCTAATTCAAAATTTGTTATGCATAAATAATTTATGATGGGTTGGGGGGGATGGCCACCTTATTGTCTTGGTGATTTTGGATGGATTTAGATAGGCCCAAATCATTTTTTTGTATATTTGGGCATCCCCTTTTCCCTTTTTCCTTATTTTAAATAAATGTGGGTGTGTATTATTTTAAAAATCAATAAGAAAATTGATAAGTGGAATGAAAATACTTTTTATGAAAAAAAATGAGACAAACCTAGAAAAATAAGGAAATAAAAGTACATTTATGGCATGTAGATCTAAATTTACTTAAAATAGTAAATTTCTAAATTTGAAAAAATATGTAAATTATTTTAGAAAACTAAAATAATTTTTTATTTATATTAACATATTTATGAAAAAAAAATATGAGGGATTTTAATTTTGATTTAATATGAATCAAAAATAGGCCAAATAATTTTGAATGCTTCAGAGGCAAACACTATAATATTTTAAATAAAAAATTGGTGATTATGATAAATTAATAATTTTTTTAGGTATTTAATAGATGATTTAATTTTTTTTTGATGAAACCCATAAATTAATTTTAACATAAGTATACCATTTGCTTTGTATGCCAATATTTACTAAACATAGTAAATTACAAAATTTGAAAAATATGTACCAAATTTTGATGAACAAAAAGAGGGTCTTCATATAATAGGATGAGCAAAAAATAAATATGATTAATTTTTTAATGAACAAGTTTCAATGATGATTTTTAGATAAATGAATAATCCACTTTATATTATTTGCACATGAATCCCTTGTGATCAAAAGAGGTAAAATCCTAAGGTAAAGTTCTAGATCTAAAAAAACATCACAAAAAAATGAAACCCTAAGAAGATAGGAAGCCCTAGATAATAAAAATTTGTATATTCACATAGATCAAGTTCTCTAAATATTTATTCCTAATTTGGATAAGTATTCTACTTGGGTAGATAGGGTTAAGTATATAGAAATGATAGGGCAAAAGGGTGAATATCATATCTACAATAGGCTAATTAATGTGTTAAACTCAGATGTATTATATGATAAATTTATAAAAATAAGATAGGATATTAATGTACACTAGAACTATTATAGATACTAAAATTACTAAAAAAATATTACTTAGTTTTGATGCTAATGTAGATATATATATAGTGTAGATAGAAAGTAGGTAGAAAGACAATTGCAATCAATCATCAGATTATAGATCTTGTGCTTCTAGCTCATTGGATAGTTGTGTCATCTTGGGATGGTTTCATCGATTCTAGTGTTTGGGTTTGATTATAGTGTATTGTATGGATTATTATTTGAAATAGGATGCATCCATATATATACTTATGGTTTTTTCTTTACCTTCATTCTAGTGCATTTAGATTTGGGTCATGGATTGTCACTCCTAGTGAAATGGAAAAAACCTAGATTTTCATATTTAATCTGACCTTGGAAAAAAATGGGTTAGTGGGCACATGGTGTTGAGATAAACCATAATGAAACCAATGTCAAAGGGTGTGACCTACATATCCAATACTCCATAAGAGGGCCTTAGACTCATGTAGTTCTCCCCTATGTGTTGGTTTGTGTGTGAATCATACAATGTATTTTAATAAATTACAATAGTGACCTAGATTTTAACTTGGAAAATATAACCTTATGACTGTTACTTTAGTACTTAAAACTTGTAGATGGGTTGTGTCTTTGATTGATATCAGAATACAGTAGAATAGGAAATATTTTGGTAACTTGAGTGTTTTTTAGTATTGTTTGGTTTTATTTCTAGATGGTGAATGAATGAGGGTTGATATTATATTTATACCAATCCTATCAAGATATAATTCTCATTAAAATACTTAGGTTGACCATTTTAATATGTTTCATTTGAAAATTGGATGACATTATGTCACTAGACACTTGCATTAGGGTAGGACAATAATGTTGATGTTACTGTCTATCTCAGACATTATGTCTAGGGAGAAGGAGAGATAACACAAGCTCAAAACTTATAAAGGTGTAATATAAGTACATTTTAATCATTCTAGTCAAGATGGGATGCCTGTGTCATCAATTTAAAATATGGTCAGATGAAGGGATAAATCAAAGGGCATATGATAGAGTTGATTTGAGGATTTAAATAGAAAGGCATGTGTATAAATAATAGGGAAAGGTAGGGTATGAGTTTTCCAAGTTTACAAGACTGAGGTGCTATATAATCACAAAATATCATCTATATTTTCTCCCCTTTAATCTAGTAATGAAATTTCTAGTCTAAATAAAAGGAATAGTACATGGGTATGTATTCATACCTTGTATTTGATTGATTTGAATTTGAGTGTTTTCTTGGTGATTAACTTGCAACCAAGAGAATGTTATAGTGTATAATTAGTGCATATAATCTAAGTTAAAATTACTTGAAATATAATGAAATTGAAAGAGATAGGTTTAGGAGTACACTTGTGTTTCGATGTAACTACCTTGCCTATTAGAAAGTTTTTTTTGTAAAATATGTATCATTGTAAGGATTTGAAAATAGGATTAGGATAAATATAGATAAATGTTTAAAGTGAATATATATAATGAGATAAAGAGATAAAGAGAGAGATATTAAAAGATACATGCCCCAAACTTTGAATCAAAAGTGAGTTTCCACTTGGTAGTTAAGATTAGATCAACTGTACAACCTAATGATACTTATAACTTGGTGAGTTTGGATGATCATGTCCAAAATGAAAAATTATAAATATCAAGTGATTTAATCACCTCAACCATATTAAAAGGTGAGCCAAATACTGCAGTATATTGGCTCAGTAAAGTTCATAAAGTTTTTTGGAGTATTACTACATGCAATAGTTTTGAAATCTAAAATTGATTTAGATTTTGTAATATTAAGCACATGTTGCATACCATATGCACATTAGATATGTCTCATGTTTAAATTGTGTATAAAAATGGTACCATGTATGGAATTATACTAGAAATATGAATCTAAATCATATAACTATGTGCTTTGGCCAATTTAGAAAACTTTGTAAGTGTGGATGACATGATTTCAAAGCATACCCCCAATATATATGGATAAATATGAAATTGATACAAGTACCAATGTGGAGGACATGTTTCCAAAACATTCCCCCACCATAAATTAGAGTTTATGAATACTGAGTAGGTGTGGAGAATATGATTCCAAAGCATGCCCCCACTAAATCTAAAAACTATGAATATGTTGAAGTTATGTCCATATGACATGCCCCCACTAAATTTGTAAATAGGTATATATACTAAATACTGAGTGAATGTGGAGAAGATGATTTCAAAGCATGCCAACACTATAATATCAAAATTATGAATGTGTGGAAGCCATGTCCATATGACATGCCCCCACTGAATCTAAGAACTAGTTTAAAGCATGGAGAACATGCTTCCCAATCATTTCACTAGAAATATTCCCCCCAAATTTGAGGTGAGGTAAAAATAGTACTTAGAATTTACCTCACCTCAAAAGGGTAAGATAATTGTAAAATCTATAAATGTAACCATATAACATATAGGAGAAATATGTCTAGATAAATGTATCACTGAAGCCCATAAAACCAATGTGATCACATGTAGGTGTAGACACCGAAATCATGTCTACTCCCTTGGTCATCCTCCTCATCCTCTCCCCCCTTGGCCCCCTTCATCCACTTTGACACTCCTAACCCATGTCTTATTAATTTGAAATAATTATCTTATTTTAAGTTAATAATTCTCTCTCCCTTGCCACCTCACCACCCTAAGATGCCCTTCTTTGGATTCCCTTCATCCCCCCATGACCCATTTATGACCTATTCCTCATCCTCGCACCCATTTAACCTCTCTCGACCATTTCTTACCTCGCCACTTGAACTTGGCAGTTGGGAAAATGGATGAAAAGTTATTTTTAGCCTTTTTCCTGCCTTCTAGCCGCTGACATTGGTCATCTGTTGACCGACATCAGCAGTATTGCCGACTTCGGTTTCATTCATAACAGTTTTCTACGTCTGTTATCCTCCCTTCGCCCCTGCTCTTCATCTGACTCTTGAATCTTACACTCTGATCAATCAATCTGCCAATCTTCAAACCAGACCTCTCACTCTCCCTCTCACAGGGCTTCTACACCAGCAACAGCATCAGTCTTCTACAATAGCAACAGGTCCTCCACATAGGTTACATCAACAATAGGTACATGTATTAGCAGCACTCCTTCAGCATGCCACATGTATGTATATTGTCTATGTTCTCATTATGTTTTTAGTTATTGCTTTCAAGTAATATCACCCCCCAGATCGGAGTGTCAACCAGACCAGACCTAAATCCTTATTTCTCTGTCTCCCTATTGCCTCTATCTTCTGTTTAACCATACACTCTATCCATTGTCTCTGCAACTCTGCCCAAACCTTTGTACATACCATTAACCAAAACCAGACTCTCTCAGACCATCCAAATAGCATGAAAACCCATCCAGACCCCTTTTCAGACCCATCTACAGACCACAAACCTGTCCATAGATCACAAACCCAACTAGACCAAACCGACATTGACCACTTCCCCCACCGACATTGGCAGACTAACCGACGTCGACAGACCTTGACAACTGACGCTGGTAGGACCACCAACGTCGGTGACTATGACCAAGCTGATAGCAACATTCAGGTAAGCATTTGCTTCCATTTCCTTTTCAGTCTTCAATCATTTCAATCTTTTATCATTCTGCCTTTTATCAGACATTACTTTTATCAATCAGTGGGTTGACATCCCTCAAGCTTTTGCTTCTAGGATCAAGCTTTTGCTTGGCAACCCACCATCTCCTCATCTAATGCCTTCTTTGTCTTAGTCTCTTTCTTTTGCAGGTGTCATCCTCCACAACCAAAGAGGAGTTCTCACGATGTTTGGATAATGGTGTGCATGACTTCATCCAGGTACACACAAGCCTTAGACCATTCCTCTTAGTTTCTTATTTCTCTCTTTGAATGTAGAAAGCGAATATAGCATAAAAACATTCTGGCACACCCGGTTGGACCTTAGGGTCTTCCTTGGGTTCCTTTTCTTTCTGTTCATATAGGTGCATTAGGTTTTCTCCCTTTTCACCTCTTTCTTCTCTTCTAAATGACACCATTAGCAAGATTAAAAAGAACTTTTCTTTTCTTTCTTGCATTTCAAACTAGTCAAAAGTCATATTCTTCAACCCTTTCTCAACTTGTTTTCATTCGAACTCACATTTCAACTTGGGCTTAAAACACATTGCATTGCATTTCTACTTGCTTGCATTTCTTAGTCCACACCTAGTAATTAATAACCGCATCATGAATTAATCGTAGTCCACTTTATGTTACACAACCAAACCACTTGCACCAAATCAAACATCAAAACTCACCTGAGACAAGGCCCGACTGGGATTTCATCACCCAGCGGATACCTTACCCATCCCAACAATCCCACTTAGATTTCATCACCAAGGGAAAGCCCACTCTGTTCTCTGGCAGAGTCTAATCTCTAGGGAAAGTATATTTTGGCTAAGTGATACCAGCTTATCACTAAGCTTGTGAAGTGAGGGGAGCTTGCTCCTTAGCACCAGGCCATGTACGGAACCTAACCCAAACTCTTGAGCACCTAAACAAACCTGAAACCATCCATAGACTACCACTTCTAGGACCCATTCTAACAGCCAACCTCCCAAACATCACTTTAAGGCATAAGCCAACAGGATTCTAAAAGTTGATTCTTAGGATTTAATGCTTAGGACCTGCTTGTGTTCTTCATCTTTTCTGTTCCCATCTGGTTTTTTGAGCTAGTGAGGACATTTTCTTCCTTTTTTCCAAGAATCTTCAAATTTTTTGAGTTTTTGGAAACCACAGTCACTGGCATCGGCTTTATCATCGACGTCAGCCATCTTCCCTCTCTGGCATCGGTTATCTGACCGACGTCAGCCATTTTTCCCATCGACATCAGTTTCTCAACTGACGTCGGTCACTGTCATAGTCCTTTTTTTCAAAACAGCAACCTAAAACCTGACCCTTCTTCTGCCAAAACCACATTTTGAGTTTTTGAAACTAAAAAAACATAGTTTCTGGAACTTGACCCTTCTTGCCTTGAATGGTTTTGATGTGCAGTCAAACCAAGGCTCTTCCTGACCACGCTAGCCATCAACCGCTTCCATCTTCCCCATCCATAACCAGTCCCATAATGGAGTTCCACTCGGAGACCAAAAGAACTCCTACTCAACCGCCCCCAACTCAGACCCCCATTTTTCCTAAAGGGGACCAAGATTTTGAAAGATTCTTGGACCTCAATGTCGAAGCCCTCCAAAACTATCTCACAAGAAACCCAACGCAAGACCTTTCGAGTGAAGCGGTGATGACACTAACACCACCCGCTACCCAGCCTTTTGCCTCAACCGTTAACTTGACCATGGCCAATATGCAAAGTTTGGCCTCCCCATCTTTTTTTAGACCAACCTCCATCGAGGTTCCATTACCCCCTCAACCACATGCAATTCAACCAAGTTCTACATCATACCGAAACTTGATTGTCTCGACCCCACACACTCTTGCACCCATAAATGCAGGAGTGTCTACGTCCCCTTTTGCCAATGCCACCACGCAACCACCTTTGGTGATATCTAGTCAACTTATGGCTTCTACATTCATGACCCAACCACCCTTGGCCTCCACTTCTGTCCCTGCGACTAGTTACACATATGTTGCACCCCTACAAGCGCAACCGACTACATCGTATGCCCTTTATATCACCTTTCAATTGCTCTAAAACCTAGGGGGTGCCCCATCCACCAATCCGTTAGTAGATCTCATCAAAATGCTGATGGACAAAATGTCTAGTCTTGAGACCTCTATTTTTGGTTCACGCAATGCTCTCTCGTATGACCAAATTTGCAATGAACCCATTCATCCTTCTATCCTGATCTGACCATACCCCAACCAGTGGGAGCTTCCTAAATTTACTCATTTCCATAGTAAGGAAGACCCACAACAACATCTATGGGCATTTAGACATGCCTGCCATCTTATAACCCACGAAGATGCGTTACTTTTATGCACGTTACCCATGTCACTTTCTGGCCCTGCCCTTGACTGGTATAGCTCTCTTGCCAGACATTCTATCTTTTCGTTCATTCAATTTGCCCAATTATTTCTCGACCATTTTTCTATCAATATCACCAAACAAGTCTCGATCACAGACCTTTAATCCATCAGGCAATTTGATGACGAATCAATAGTCAATTTTGTTGCCCGTTGGAGAGGCTTGATTAACCAGCTCTCCTTCTCCTTGCCTCAACCTGAGCTCATCGAGCTCTTTTCTCAAGCATGTGCTAGGCACATCTCTTCCACCTTACGGATTCAAACATTCCACACTTTTGATGAATCTTTCACCATGGCCCGAAAGCTTGAACTCTACGCCATTGAAGAGGATAAGGTCAAATTGCATAATACTAACGCAAGAACTACTGACCCTTCTTCTTCCAGACCTTCTTCTTCCCACTCCAAACCCAAAGGAGTGGCCAACACTATGGTCATTAGATCACCATCCTTGATAACAACTAATCACTCTCAACCTTCTACATCTTTAAGCATCACCAAACAATTCCAACAATGGTACATCCAACGTTCATACACTCTGCTTGGAGAATCATACCCTTCTATTTTGGAAAAACTAGTCAAGTAGGGGGTCCTCAATCTCCCTCCAATTTGACCACCTCTATTCGACCCTTTAAAAGCCCTCCCTACATGGTATAGGGAGGCTGACTTCTATCACTATCATCGCGTCCACGGCCATGACATCGACAATTACCAAACCTTCAAAAACATAGTCTAAGACATGATCGACAAGGGGGATCTTGTTTTGGATAAACCGAATGCCCCACCCAACCAACACATTGATATCTTCAAGCAACCCTTTCCTAATTATTCACCTACCCAAAACAATGTCCAGACCACGACTAATAGCTCCCATGAGCATGACATACGCATGGTCAACATAGTCTTGCCTCTTGTCCTTGACCAACCTCCTTCACAGGTGGAAGACCCTTCTTCCCCTATTCGTCCATCATAGGATGAAGAATTTTTTTCTCCTATTAGTCCTCCATCCACCTCTTTTATACTGGAGGACACCTTGACCATACCTATGCCATTAGCCTCACCTTCATCTTTCTTCCTTCCAATGGAGGACCCTACCTTGCCTACTCCTCAACCATAAATAGAAGGCACCATCATCCCTGCCCTCTGCCCTCTTGAGGAGCCACACTCTCCTATTTCTTCTCCACCAAGAGAAGACCCAGTCTCTCCACCCATTTCAATCGAGGAAGACCCAATCACGGTTTCCTCTTGCCTTTTGCCTGAGATTGCTACATCTCACTCACCTCCATCCACATCTGAACCCAAACCCGTATCTAACCTCGCCTCACACAATGGTGGTCCTCAACCCAAACCAAAGAAGACAACTAAACTACATCGGAGGACTCCTCCCCCACCTTTGTCATTACCTTCAATCTTGGGCCCGCATCCGTCCACTTTAATAGGAGTGCTTCCCACTCCCACACTTCACAAAGGCAAGTCACCTCCATTACTCTCTTAACCCATCAGACATATATCTCCTCCAATCCATCGACCAATGTCTCCTAAACCAAAGTCATCAACCCCCAATGCAACAAGACACATAGACCCATTACTAGATTCTTATGCCTTACTGTTATGACAATTGTTGTAGACCTCTCTCATCAATTTCTCACCTCTTAAGCCATATCAATCTCTCAGACCAAAACCACCCTGGTTCGACGACACTCAGATTTGTGTGTATCATCACATGCCTAGGCATGACACCGAGCATTATTGTGCCCTCAAGGTTGTCATTCACCAATGTCTAGGGAATGACACCTTTCTTCGCGACCACATTATTAACAAGCCTTCAACACCGCCCCACTCATCGACTCTCAAATCAAGACCATCTTGGTTCGACAACTCTAAATTTTGCCACTATCATCACACTCTGAGACATGACACTGAGCATTGTTGCACTCTTAAAGCTATCACTCGTCAACACCAGAAAAAGGATACCCTTCTCATCAAGGATCCTCTTGACTGCCCCTTCGACAAATCATCAACATCGACCCATGCTTCTCATACCTCATCACTTAGATCAGGATCTCCATGCCGGACTATGGTCCCTTTACTGCCTTTAACCCCCTTATTCGACATCAACACAATCAATCTAACCACTAAGCCTCATCCAACCTTGACCAATCTGTCAAACATCCTCCCTAGCCGCTGGGGGAATTCAACACTCATCTAAGCCTCGACCAACCCTTCAACCCAGTCTCAATCAAATATCAATCACTCTTTTAATCTTAAACCTCGACTAGGCCTCAATCAAGCCTCAACCATGTCTCGACCAAACAAGCATCAACCCAGCCTTGACCAATCTCAACCCAATCAATCAACCAAGCTTTGACCCAGTCTCGACCAAATTCAACCAATCATCAACCTAATACCAATTTCAACCCAACCATCGACCAAATATCAACAAACATCAACCAGACATCGACCAATCATCAATCCAAACCTCAACCAGACCTTGACCATAACATTGACCAAGACCTCAACCAAATCTCAACCAAGACATTGACCATGACATTGACCAGACCATCGACCAGACACTAACCAATCATCAATCATGACCTCGATCAATCTTTGACCAAACATTCAACCCAACCTCCCAATCATCAACCAAACATTCAACCAGTCTCGACCAATCAGTGACCATATCAATCATCAACCAATCAACATCAATCAATACGTGACCAATCTCAAAGAGGCAAATGGGGCAAATTTGCTCCTAATTAACTCAGACCTTATCATAATGCACAAGCATGGCCCAGGGACTTATCAGAACCTGAGCCCTTTTATGCCTTGCATCTTCGACCATTCTATCGTTAGTCGAGTACTCAATCACTTGACATTTTACTTGAGCTCGTCCCTTGAGCAACTCCCTGTCATTGTCAATCCTCATTCCTTTCAACCCTGTTTCCCTAACACTTTGTCAACCCTTTTTTGTCAAGCAGTAATGCTTTGTCCTAATAAAAGGGAACCCTTAAGCTTATAGAGGCTCGTCCATGACTAAAAACTTCAGTCAACAAAACATGTACAAAAATGGGATACCTATCATATCAAAGGTCATAAAATCTAAATGTAGACTGCTCCCTCGAAGGACAGCTACATAGTTGTTGTATTTACTAGACTGCTCCCTTGAAGGATAGCTAGGCCAAAGTCATATAAAAAGCATATAAAGCAAAAAAATAGACCACTCCCTCGAAGGATGGCTATGACTAAATATTGCTATAGATAGCACTCATTCTGAAGCTTCCTGCATCGATTAGCTTCACAAATGACCACCAAGCAAAGAAAAACATCCCTATGTGGACTTCCCGCATCGATCAGTCCCAAAAAAAAAAAAAAAAAAAAAATGACTGACAAACTCTTAAGTCATGCACATGCCTATAGTCGTTCTTGGGTCACCTATAAAAGGGGCAAGGTTCTTCCTGCCACAAAAGGGTTACCCCATCCTCTCATATCACATATCCTACTTATCACCCCAGCATACTCAAGGGACTTTGAGCTCACTTAACGTCAAGTGATTCGATTACTTCTCTAACACAACCATGGTCAACGATGTAACGCATGAATGGGGCTCTTTTTTCTAACAAACCCTATCTATGCTCTCATTTTGGTCCTTATCAATGAAAGAGTGATTCACCTTTCACTTATCTTTCACACTTTGGTCACATTCAACCAAACTTTTTTCTACCCAACCAATTCCAACCAAGCCAACCCAAACATTTTCAGACCAACAACGTGACAACATAACATCATACATCATACATCATCATAGTCCATTTCACATAGTTTCTATGGACACCAACACACATGGAAACTATTAACCAGACACAATTTATGTTAATCATAAACCAATACTTGTTGAAGCATAAATAGACCTCAATTCATTTTTAGCATACATCCATCACGAATATGGAAAATTGCTAGGGATGAAAGACCCCTCAACCAATGTTACAGAATACACCACATGGAAAAGGCTGTAACATCTTTTTTTTCTTTATCATTTCGATGCATGACCAAACCAACCTATCGACCTCTTTGACCCCTCTGTCTGAACTACATTGGTCTAAGGCCCTAAGACCAGGGCTATGTAGGCAACACTCAGATGACATGACATCCTCTAGGGTTAGCTCGACCACCCTCATTTGTTCATCTCCCTAATGGACAAACCCTATCCTCCTTTTGACCATGACCTTGCCCTCAACCAAGACCAATCCATCCCTTTGACCCTTCCTCCCTTTAGGGAGAACTACATTGGCCTGAGGCCCTTCACACAAGGGCTATGTAGGTAGCACTTAGTGTTATGAGGTTAGCTCAGTCACATTCTTTCGTCCATCCATCCACTTCGACCAATGACCTTGGAGATCACGACTATCTCCTCAAACTCCAACCACTTCCAAGACAAACATTGCCTTGGTTGTTTTTGCATGTATGCTACCTCGCGAATGGTTAGCAAAATTGTGCGCAGACTATTTATGACCCTCACAAGTATAGGATCGCAAGCCGATTGATCCCCACTACTTGTGACTTTTTCATATTTCCAGGAGCACTTCCTGAGCCTAGGATACTTGGAACAGGACGACCCATTAGAGCTTTAGCTTAGATTGAATAACCTGATCAACTACAACCAAATTTTGGGGCCTAGTTATTTCAATTTTGGCACTCCTCGACCCTCAACCTGTGACAATTTGACCTGACCATCTCGTGAAGTGGTATATGCACAATCATGACTATTGTAGCATTCTCACTCCATCTTCACCATCTTCATCCACTCTTTGTCAAATTAGCACTCGATTTTAGGTTTCTTTCCCTCGACTCCTGCTTTGAGGGGGAATACTTGATCCCACATCGGGGCAACCAACCTTCTTATTTTTGTCTTGCAGTTCACTTGAACAACCAACAAGATGAAATCAACCTTATCCCACACCTAGGGCAACCAACTCCTATTTTTGTCTTGCAATTCATCCAGAACAACCAACAAGACAAAAAGGGGCAAATTTAGACACTGAAATCATGTCTACTCCCTTGGTCATCCTCCTCATCCTCTCCCCCCTTGTCCCCCTTCGTCCACTTCGACACTCCTAACCCATGTCTTATTAATTTGAAATAATTACCTTATTTTAAGTTAATAATTCTCTCTCCCTTGCCACTTCACCACCCTAGGATGCCCTTCTTTAGATTCCCTTCATCCCCCCATGACCCATTTATGACCTATTCCTCATCCTCGCACCCATTTAACCTCTCTCGACCATTTCTTACCTCACCACTTGAACCCGACAGTTGGGAAAATAGACGAAAGAATATTTTAAGCCTTTTTCCTACCTTCCAACCACTGACATTGGTCATCTATCGACTGACGTCAGCGGTATTGCCGACATCGATTTCATTCATAATGGTTTTCTGCGTCCGTTATCCTCCCTTCACCCCTGATCTTCATCTGACTCTTAAATCTTGCACTCTGATCAATCAATCTGCCAATCTTCAAACCAGACCTCTCACTCTCCCTCTCATAGGGCTTCTGCACTAGCAATAGCATCAGTCTTCTACACCAACAATAGGTCCTCCACAAAGACTACATCAACAATAGGTACAGGTATCAGCAGCACTCCTTTAGCAGGCCACAGGTATGTATATTGTCTATGTTCTCATTATGTTTTTAGTTATTACTTTTAAGTAATATCACCCCCCAGACTGGAGTGTCAACCAGACCAGACCTAAATCCTTATTTCTCTATCTCCCTATTGCCTCTATTTTCTGTCTGACCATACACTCTGTCCATTGTCCCTGCAACTCTGGCCAAACCTTTACATAGACCATTAACCAAAACCAAACTCTCTCGGACCATCCAAATAGCACAAAAACCCATTTAGACCCCTTTTTAGACCCATCCACAGACCACAGACCTATCCACAGATCACAGACTTGACTAGACCAGACCGACATCGACCACTACCCCCACTGACATCGGGAGACTAATCGATGTCGGCAGACCTTGACAACTGACACCGGTAGGACCACTGACATCAGCGACTGTGACCAGGCCAATAGCAACATTTAGGTAAGCATTTGCTTCCATTTCCTTTTCAGTCTTTTATCAGACATTACTTTTATCAATCAGTGGGTTGACATCCCTCAAGCTTTTGCTTGGCAACCCACCATCTCCTCATCTAACACCTTCTTTGTCTTAGTCTCTTTCTTTTTTAGGTGTCATCCTCCACAACCAAAGAGGAGTTCTCATGATGTCTAGATAACGGTGCGCATGACTTCATCCAGGTACACACAAGCCTTAGAACATTCCTCTTAGTTTCTTATTTCTCTCTTTGAATGTAGAAAGCGAATATAACATAGAAATATTAGGCTTATTATGCATGATAAAAATAATGGAAATGTATAAATAGTATTAGTAAAATCTCAAAAAACAAAAAAACACACACACAAGAGCACTCAAAATCAAGTCAGAAGGCTATAGTCCAAGGAAACCGTAAATGAGGGGCATGTTCAAATGCCACAAAATTAAATGGACATGAATTAGTCAAATGTACACAAAAGTAAGGAATAACACATTTAAAATTTCATACAAAAAGTAATGACATATTCAAATGTCCAAGAAATCAAACATAGGCATAGGGGATGCATAGAATAGATCATATTTAAATTTAAAAAAAAACAAGATAATAGCTAATCAAAATAGTCAAAGAAGTGTATAAAGGAAAAACATAAGCAACTAACATAAACATGTCATAGTAATCCATGGATCAAATGTGTTAAAAAAAAATTAATTATATAGCATATCAATTAACATGTAAAATATATAAGCATGGATAAGGCATGTATAAGTATATATGTAAGCTTAAACATGATAGTGTAGAGTGATCATTTAATCATATACTATGTGTGTATCAAGATCGTAGAAGATGGATGCCCCTAACATCCTAGTGATATGAGTAGAGGGAAAAACCAATAAACATAAGTGTATCATGTATCTATATACACTTTTATTTATGTATGTAGTATTAAATGATATGCTAGTCCTGAACAAGAAACTAACACATACATGTCAAGGAGCTAATAGAATATGAAAGTGCCAAAAGTGTTTTTTGATTTTCAAATGTTTTAATTTTTTTGTGTTTTTTTTTTATAAATTTTATGATGAGGAAATATCATCTTAAGATCTCAAGATGAGGATGAGAATATTCAAGGCATGTTAAATGTATAACCTATCTTAAACAATATGTACCATATGTGCACATAGTAGAATAATAAAGTGCATCATGCTCTTTTGGAAGTTTGTACTTGGTGTCATTACTACAAAGTTATTTTCCTTTGTTGCTAGTAACCATGGTTTACCAAGTTTTGTATTATATTTTGTCAAAAATGGATTAATATGCATAATAATAGATCCTAATTTGGATCCAAGTGTGACATTACATTGAATAGATCTTGTACACAAATTAGATATAATATATTTATTTATGTCTTAAATGATATATCCCATAGATGTAAAGAATTTACAATAGCATATATTGAATTTATAGGTTGGGTCAAGTATGATATTTTGACATTTATTTCCATAAATGGAAGGTTCAATGATTTGATGTTTTTAGGAATGATTGATAATTTATTCATATAGAGGCACACATTAGACATTACCCCTTTTAGGTATTTTTTGCTCTTTATATACTTGTTTCTTTTGTAACATGTTTAGAACATTAGATTTGTCAAGTGTCTTCTTAGATGTTAGAAACATTATTTTGAGAATGCTTGTTTGATTTTATTGAATTTGTGTTGATGACTTTTATTTTTTCTCTAATTATTGCATTTGTAAGTGTTTTTGTTTTGAATCAACTTTTTGATGTATTTATTATTTTTTGTGGAATTGTTCCTTGTGTACCTTATTTTCATTTGTAGGTTCTTAATATTTGAAAAATGTACCTTTGAATGATTGGTATTATCATTACCACTATATCCCAAGCCTTGATAGTCATTTTGATTAGATGTGGAAATAAGGTGAGTGATGCCTTGGGAATTTTTTCCCAATCCTTGATGATGATAAACAAAGTTTTGAAAATATTTATTTACAAAACCATATTGCTTGGAAAATTGAGTATCATTATTGAGAGGAAAATTTGTATCCTTTTCTTGATATAATTTGTATTTTTGAGCCTTTTTTACTCTATGTTTGATATTTATAACTATTCTTTCTCTAAATTTTTCTTTGGCAACCACATTTATTATTTTATAACTTGTGTTTTAGGAGAGGTACTCATAATGTGATTGATTTTCTTGAGTGATGTATCAATTATAGGATCACCACTATCTTTGAGACTTTCTATCTTTGAGACTTTATTCAATATAAAACAATGGTCTATATGATGCCCATGCATTCTATGATATGCATAGTAGTATTTGGATCTTTGTATAGGATGTATAAAAGGTAATTTAATCAATTTATCTCTAATAATTTATCTAAAGATCTCACTTGGACTTTAGTTAACCTTTGGTATAATAATTGAATCACTTTTTTCATGTGTTTAGTTGTATCTTTGAATTTTGATAAGAAACCTTGTTGGGTAGAACTTTGGTAGATGAAGATGCAAACATATAGTTAACACTACCATGTGTTGGATTATGTAGGAGTGTAATATATATTTTTATAATAATGTGATGTTTGAATTTAGAGACTAATTTTACTATTATAAATCTTTTATTAACTTTCTCATACTGTCAATTTGATCTTTTAGGGTTTTATGGTTACCCTTTTTTGGCATAATAGGATGATTCAACTTTTCCTTTGAAGGGTTGATAGTATGAACCTAGTTATAGCTATTATACTCAACATATCCCCATTATTTTTTTAAATAAGGACCCACTATATTCTAAAAGGTCTAGGCCTATTTTGTAAGTCTTCTTTCATAATAATTTTACATGTTACACCTAACTTCACTATTTGATAGATTTAAATGAACATGTTTTGCTTATTCAAATAAACATATCAATACTCTTTTAAATTTTTGCATAAATGCAAGTTTTTGGAACATATGGAATTTTTAAAAGTCTAAGGATTTTCTAAAATGGGTATTCAAAACTTTTGTTCACGATTAAATTTTTGACATTCTTTGACCCTTCACACCTATATTAACCTTTATGAAAAGATTTCTTTAGGACTTTTGTTTATGGGTTTTTTTCATAGGTTTGGTCCTCAAAAATTTATCTACCATGTAAAAAATTCTTAGGAATTTATGTTCATCAGAAGTTTGATCTTTGAGATCTAAGACTTCATAATTTATGCATTTTATAATTTACTATTTAGATAATTTTTTTAGAATGTGGGTTTCAGAAATTTTGTATTCAACATTTACATCTTTATCACTTGGTCTTAGAACTTTTGCATTTCAAAAAAAAATCCGTAATTACTCTTCAGAGAATATTTTTAGCATTTACTCTTCAACATTTTATTAATGGAATTTACTTTTTGGTGAAAGTGCTCGATGAAAGTGTTCAACAAAGCTAATCTAAGAAATCTTTCAGAATTTGGTGTTCAAAACTTTTATTTTAGAAGACATTGGTCATAATTTGGTATTAAATAAAACTTGGTAGTAAAAGTGTTCATAAATTTTGATTCATAAATTAGCCTTTAGAAAAGGTAACCCTTGTATCCTTTACAAAATATGCCCACCATGGGTCTTCATAACTTTTATTTAAAGGATTTATTCACTTCCAAAGAATTTAGTTTAACTTTGTTTTAACACAACATCCAAATATTGATTGATTAAAGCCTCTATGGCATAGGTAAACTTAAGAGAAAAGAGTGATAAAATGACACTTGGAAAATAAAATGATGTGGTAGTCTTTTGAATGTCTAACTGACTACATGGCATATCTACAAAAATGAAGTGTCAAAGTTTAGAATCAAATGAGTTGAAAAAAATTAGAGAAACATTAATGTTATATGAAATTAAATTTAATGCTTAATGATATATCAATTAATCAAAAATAAACATCATTCTCATTAATCGAAAACAAACATAGAGTTCACTTTCCTCCTTGAGAACAAGCCCTAGCTACCTGTGTTTGAATTGTGAAGTGTATATAGTAAAAATGAGCCACTAAATTGAAGAACCAAATATTTTTTATCTCATTAAATTTAGTATGAATATTAATCTAAGATATTCAAATGAGATTTTCCATTATATAAATTATTGATCAAGGACTCAATCGAATATAAAGACACCATATTTAATTCATTAGTATTCAATAATGAGTATCCCAATTACTCAATATTATGGGATGTAATTCATTAGGTGGATGCATAAACCTATGAGGATAACTTGACACTAGAATAAAAACAATTGGATATAGATTTAATCACTATCAAGAGATAAGTATTTTATTTATTAGTGGCCTTTCCCTAGGTTATGCCATGCTTAGACCTAATGTGAGACATTTTATTTACAATCAAGGTGACTAGGGGTACTTTATTACACTACCTAGAGAACAAGTCCATCATCATCTATATCTTAGGATATTAATTCTAAAGGTATTTATACCTACCTATCATAAATACTACATAGTATTTATATAGAGTGGTTACATGGAAAAATAATAACTCAATTGACAAAACATTAAATAAATGCATCATTCATGGGGAGATTTTTATCCTTAAAGAGAAGCATCAAGTAACTATAATTATATTTTGAATGTGAATTAACATTGGTATGGACCTCCTAAATAAATTATATGAATATCATATCATTGAATTCCTTCACCTTGAATGGGTTCCACTACTAGATTTACTAATGACCTTAGAGCTGGATTGGGTGAGGAAATATTGAAAATCATCCAAGTGGATTCCTCAATCTTGATTGAAGATGTACATATTAGGATACCAACCTTAGGTGGATGGGTTTCTATATATTTTAAGATAAATATTCCTTCCTAATCATAAATGGAATAGGTGGAACTTTCCTAGACATTACCCATGGCAATGAAAATTGTAAAGTAAAAGTTTAGGGTGGCTAAAGCTCATAGCATTTCAACATCACTTGGGAGATCTAAATATGAGTAAATTTATATTAAATATTTATAATTATCATATCATGATCATCCTATTACTACTTCAATTAAAGATACTACAAGTGTGTAAATCTCAAATTCCCCTACTAAGGAGGCTTCCCCCATAGTAGAAAAGGTGACCACTATAAGATGAAAATAATAGCTCAAATCACCTTAGTGAGTCTAATAATTGAAGAAACATATATAGAAGGACCATCAATAAAAGAGAAGTAATATGGAGGAGATGAGTCTACTAATGAAGAGGAGGAGTTACAAAGATCAAAAGCATTAAAGCTCTAAGATACCAAAAGAAAGGCATCACTACAAGGATACCAATCAAGTGAGGGTGTAATCCCAACTATCTCTATAGATTCTTTAGTTTCTATAATTATAGTTGTATATTTTGTCTTTCCTATGTTTATTTTTCCATTTGATCCCATTTATCTTAGTTCTAGTATCTCCTTTCCCTAGTTGTGCCTAAGGTAGAAGTTTTTTCCTCTAATGCTAGTGTCCAACAATCCTTAGTTTTTCCTAAAGTAGAATATGCTTCTTATAATCTTATTGTCTCTACATCCTTAATAGTATTTACTACTCTAATTGTGTATTTATAATCTATTCTTCCCAATTTTACCATGGTTAACTCCACCACTACCATAATATCCCCTATGACTAAAAACATATTTTCTAACAAATCTAGGGGAAAATTGGGAAGTTTGCAACTACATGTGTCATCCACTCAATTAGGATTGCCAATGCCTTCTCTAGTTCTTCCCAAGATACCAGTGTAGTATCATCAAATAAGGATGGGAATAATAATCAAGTATAAACATTCCACCCATTGCCTTAATATGGTTGTGTGAATTGGTCCAAGATAATTCAGCCTTCCCTTCTATACCCATTATATGCAAAGGCCTTCAAATAGTCTTCAAGGGATTTATTAGTTGAGAATACAACCTAGGATAATCAACCAATTGACTCAACCCAAATTGTAATATACATTGGGTAGTATATTTGGAATCTTAGGATTCTCAAAACCCAAACCTTAAAATTATAGATCTACCCATAGTAAGCTCATTTTTTGACAAATTCATAGGGAGTATCTAGAGGGTGAGGAAAAGAAAAATTGAAGATGATATTGGAAGGGGGATGAACCTAGAATAAATATAATATGTTTTATCCATATCAAAGAGGAAGAACAAGAGATTGGGGTAGTCTCCTCATAATGAGGATTTCAAATCCTATTTTGAGAAACATAATGATGCTTTGCTCAAGATCTATTAAGGATAAAATAAGCAAGTAGAGAGCTAGAACAAGAGTTATATTAGGTTAGGGAATAAAATTAAACCATACATGTTCATGTACAAATTGAAACATATGTCTAAAGTGTAGCCTCAATATTTTTCAACATTTTAGATACCATTCCTTCAATGAGGGATAAATTAGCCCCTCAAATCATTGAATCAACTAAATTATTTAATTATTTAAAGGAATATGAGAATAATTTTGGAAGGATATCTATTGAAAGGGGGGTGAATCTATGGGATCTTAAGTTTTTTTTATAATCCTTTAGTTTGTTGGTCAAGCATCAATATAGAATCCATAGAGTAATCAAAACATGGTAGAGAACATAAAATGATATAGATGGGAAACCATTAAATAGAATAAAACCCATAATGATCACTACATGGACTACTTATCCTAAATCATATATGTAACAAGTCAATAATATTTTTGAGCACCCACTTAGCTCGAGGTACCAAACCAAAATAGTAAAGCACCAAATTGAAAAAAGAAGTCAACAAACACCCACTTGCTAGGAATCACTAACTCCCTAATTTTTATATACCAATCTATAGGAGGATTCAATCCCCTTTGCCAAACATAAACTTGATAAAAAGATTCAACAAGCACCCATTTATTAATAAGCACCAACTCCTAATTCAGATCTCCACCTTTCTCATTTGCTTTTATCAATATATGATGGTATAATTTTACTCTCTCTTTACTTATCAACCTCATAATTATCCTATTGGTTTTTTTCTTATCAACCTCACATTTACTTTACTAATTTTTTTATTTTCAACCTCACATTTACTCTATTATTTTTATGCTTTATCAATCAAATAGACACATTAGGATCTCTTTCTATTTATTTTTCAAAGACTCTATCCTCTCTTCCTTCTCTACTCATCCCTTTTATCAGATTCTATATGAATCATTTGATGATTTCATACGCATGCCTCTCTGGTCATCCATTCCTTAATGGACCTCTACTATGCTGCATATCAAATATTTATTCTCTATTTTTCACACTTCAAAAGGATAATTTGATCTTGCATATATACAAAAAATTACTCAAAAATATCTTGAAGGTCAGTGAAACAACAATATATAGTCGGCTACACAATGACTTATTATATTTTGTAAAAATAATTCCCAATAGCTTATATAAAATCTCATTTGCATAGGTAAAATATAGATATAGGATAAACCTAACAATCATTATAATGCATTTAGTCTTGGCTTGATGAAGTCTATAGTAGTCTTGATTCAATTCATAGTAGATTCTATGTAATCCGTATCATCCCTAATGTAGTCCATAGCAATCCTAATGTAATTCATAAAAAATCTAATATAATTCATAGCAAGTCTAATGTAATCCATACCAATCCTAATGTAATCCATATCATGCATTATGCAGTCTATAGTATGCTTTATGAAGTCCATAATAGACCTAATGTAATTTATATCAAGTCTAATTCAATCCATAGCATGCCTGATGTCATTTGTAACAAGCCTAATATAATCCATAACAAACCTAATGTAGTACATAGTATGCTAGAGTTCACTCACCCCATCATACCACTAACTCATACCTTTACCATACCATGAATAGGCTCAATATTCCAATACACTTGACACCTTGACATGTTCCTTCCATGTTATAACCTCAATAAAACATCAAATAAGTAGCCATAATACATGAAAACACACTCATATCACTACACCATTATCTTTTTGATGATAACAATCTTCCATAGCTACATACAAAACTAAAACCACATGACCAAGCTTCTTTCACATGGATCACCCTGAAACTCTTCATGTCTTGATTATGCCATACTATGCACATACATTCATCTACATATACCTCTTTATATAATGACA
Organism: Torreya grandis; assembly: GCA_037957365.1. Classification (NCBI taxonomy): domain Eukaryota; kingdom Viridiplantae; phylum Streptophyta; class Pinopsida; order Cupressales; family Taxaceae; genus Torreya; species Torreya grandis. Next base: position 1,429,546 of record JARHVA010002070.1, read on the forward strand.
TCCATGACTTTAACATACATCTTTAGACACTATGATTCCTTTGTAGACATTGGTTGTCTTCATATTCTCTTTCATGACATATACCTTCCATGATCACAACATTCATGACAACTCTCATTTATGCAACACTCTCTCTTTCATGATTGACCTAATCATGACCACCCTCTTCTTTTCTTATGATAACAGTCTTCTCTCTCATGTTAACACTCATGAGAATATTATTTTCTTTCATGAACCTACTCTTTTATGTACCTTGACATATCACATGCTACCTTCTATCCTTAATCACCTTTGACATCAACATGCTAGCAACTGAGAACACGCTCTCAATAGGATAATCATAAATTTTGATAAGAGACTTCAACATTTTTTTTTGTTTTTCTTTGACTCTTCAATTAATTCAAATAAATTATAATTTATTCCTTGATATCAACCTCAACTTCTTCTTCATCCACTTCTTCATAATCCACGAAGACTTGTTATTTTGAACTATTCCCTTTTTCAACTTCAATGGCCTGAACTATAGTCATCACTATCTGAGATATATTTATCATTGATTTTAGAAGAGCTATTTTATTCTTTATTATACAAAATATTTTTATTATTGAATAACTTTTTCTTATTCTTTTCATGCTTGTTAGACTTCTTATTCTCTGAACCATTATCTTCATCATGATCATGTTTCTCATTTTGAGTGCACTCAGCATCAAAATGACCAATCTTACCAAAATTAAAACATTTGAATGGTAGCTTACCTCTGTACCTACCTAAAAAATTTCTCAGTTTCCTCATAAATAAGGCTTCAGCTTTGTCATCATCAATATCAATGTCACTATCAATTTCTTTTTTTTTACTTGTGTTTTCTTTGGAACTTTGAATGTTGTTGCCATTTTGGAAGATCTTCCATCATAAATCCCCATCTCATAGGCATTAAGTATTCTATGAAGCTCATACATTTTTAACATGTATAAATCATTTAGTTCTTTAGCTAATGACACCTTTAGTCAAATATTGGGGTTAAGGATATTATAACCTTTTGAACAATAGTTGACTTATTAAACTTTTCTCTAAGATCTCTGATTATGTTGACTACTTCATCAAGTCTAAGAACATATGCTGCAATATTCTCTTCTTCCTTCATCTTTAGAACTTCAAACTATCTTTTATAGGTCTAACCATTTATCAGTTTTACCTTCATGTCATATTCATAGATGATTTATAGCTTGTCCTAAATAACCTTATCTAATTCACCTTACATCACCTTAACAAACTCATATTCTGCCATTCCAAATAGATAGCATTTATAGCCTTTGAATTGTTCTCACTTGCTTTCTTTTTTGTAATATCAGTTAGAGGTGTTTAAGGGATAATATATCTATCAACAACTAACTACCAAATGTCAAACATGAGATCCATCAAATAGGTCTTCATCCCAATTCTCCAAAAGGCATAATTGGTTCTAGTGAACAAAGGGGCCTTGTTTGTGAAAAATCATTCTTTTACTTGATGACTAGACATTATGATTCTTAGGATATACATTATAGCTATTAAGTCTAACCTTGAAGGACCTATTTTGATACCAATTATTGAAATCACATACACTAAGGGGGGATGAATTAGTGGGATCTTAAATTTTTTTATAATCCTTTAGTTTGTTAGTCAAGCATCAATATAGAATCTAGAAAGAAATCAAACCATAATAGAGAACATAAAGACATAACACATGATATAGGTGTAAAACCCTTAAAGGGAAAATTCATTTGGAAGTCCAAAGATATCAGTGCCAATCACCTTTGCCAAAATATCAAGGATGGATTCAGGCCAAGTTTCAGGAGATATCTAGATTGGATAAAAATTAGACCTTCATTCATTTCCAACTCTTAGAAACTAATGTTTCAAGGATAGTAATGAACTCACCACATAAGGCCCTTTTCAAGGGAAGGAATGGAAGTCCTTTGAAGTGATAGGTAATATAATTGGCAGTATAAACAACCAGCTTGTATGAGCTTCTCTCCACCTATAGTTTCTCTGATGCTACTGGTATTGATAAGCTTAATTAGAATGGATGATTGTATTGTCTCATTTATCAAATTATACCTAGCGTGCTTTGTTTTACCTTTTAAAAAAATTGGGCAAAAGGCCTTCAATGATCAAATTTTCAAGTTTGGATTTGGTGGACCTTCAATTTGCTCTCTATGCCATGATGACTTTGAATTTTTTAGTTATTTGATTTTCCATTGTAATCTCTTGTGGGAATTCTAGAGTTAATATAATGACCAAAAAAAATTATCCCATGTCTTACCTAAAAAAATATATCTAGTTTCTTCACACTTGATCTTTAAGATCTAAATCCAACATCGTCTCAACTCAAGAAAGTTGTTTCTTCTCTAATTTTATAGAATATCTAGAAGTAATGAAAATAGAAAATTTAGATATTCTCCCTTGGATTTTAAGAGATTAATAATATCATCCAACCAAGTCTATTTTATATTTAGAGATTCTAAAAAATTGAAGCCAATTTATGATAAAGAAACCTGAAAAAAGGGACATGGGGAATATCCTTAAAAGAGATAATGCCTAGTAACTTCCACCACTTTTTAAAAATCAATATAGATATAATAGCCAAAGGTAATCCTAGATTTGTAGGTGGGGGTGGAAATATTAGTGATCATAATGACACCATTGCTACTCTCTACCCATTTGTCAACTAATAGTATTACTGAGCAGAGACCCTTGACTATGGACTTAATGTGGATACTAAAAAAGATATTAGAAAATCAAGGTAGAAGGTCCTAGGGAAGTAGATTAGTTTCCCAATAAAGGATCTTCATAAGATATCTACTCAATCCCCCTTGCCATGTCAAAGATTAGAACAATATTTCAGACAAGAAAAATATTTTAATTAAATATGTTGACTCTTGTTCATATGTTTCATTCTTCAATATCTTTAAATATAAATCATTTTACTTAATGTTTGAAGCTATTCAAGATTTGATATTCTTAGTAGGAAAGGACATGATCTTATCTAAAAAACTTAGAAGCCCATATAAAAGGCATATAGAAGGGATCAATTCTTCCTTCCTCATGCATGAAACTTACACACACCAAGAAAACTTTATCCTTATTATTTTATTACAAAAAACATGAGAACCCATGTGAAAAGCATAGAAAAGGGAGAAATCCTTCATCATGGAGAATCCCGTACCAATGGCTACTTCTACTCCAAAGAAAAGGATAAGGTGGGAGAAGACCATGAATAATTACCCATATTTACTCTTACAAGTGGGGCTGAGTAGGGGGAGAGATAATTTTAAAGGAGGAGAAATTGGGATTAGGAGGTTTGTTTTCATTTTAAGAACAAGGAATTTTCAGATTTGATTTGGGATATAAAGTTAGAGCCTAGTGCTTTTAGCTTCAGCACATATAGTATGGTTGTCTCTTATGAGAATGTCAATGTGTTATTATTTTAGTAACATGCTCATAAGTTTCCTCTTGGAAGGGTGCCCATTTATACATATCTATGTATTATTCACTTGAGAATGTGGTGTCTAAGCCATTAGTTCTTACTAATAGGTATGAATATCACAATTAGTGGTGTCACATAGCTACTCTGTTATGGATTTTTTTTTGAACTAATGTCACTTCAACACATTCCTCTTTATACCCATGGCACTTAGCACTCACTCGAGGTAAGCCAAGTGGAAAATAGATGGGGTTTTATTCGTAAAAATGCACTCCAACTTCTCTAATTGGTGCATAAGTTCCTTACACTATTCCATATGCTCTCTATAAAATTGAACCAACACTATATAGGTATCTTAAATTTATGTCATGAAAATATATAAAGCATTGATTGACATTCCTTTAGTTAATACTTCCTGATGATGTAGTGATTTTAATCTATTTAGAATCCATACATTTTAAATTACATATAGTTTTTATTTCATTTATCTTATGAATGTGTTTCTTTTCTTTTAAGCAACTCAGGCCACACTTTTACTAGGCATGTTTCCATGTGAGCATTATACTCTTGAGGAGGATAGTGGGTCTCTCAAATTGGGTTGGAAGGGCATTTATATGCTCATTACATCTACATGGAGACCCACACACAATGTAATCATTTGATACATCTATAATTTCAACCCCCTTTATTACTCAGATCATAACAAGTTTTATCTTTTTCTCAGTTCACCTTCATTGTAGTTGTTAGATTATGTTTTGACAATCGGCAATGTATTAGTTAGATTAGTGTTTTAATTGTTGTCTGATAGATCTCAAAAAAAATAACAACATTCATGTTTATGCCTCTTCAAGTTGGTGATATTGAAGCAATATCATTGTAATTGTAGATGAAATGCTTATATAGGTTTATAATTTTGGTCTATATCTAGTCCTTGTCCCTCACATAATATTTAATCACTAGATTTGGGGATGCATCTCCTAGATTTTTTCAATAGTATCTTATAAAATTTTTTATGATATGTGAGGAATCACTTCATTAAGCTTGGGTTTATTTCAAATGACCATCAAGTGTTTATTTAGTGTAGTAGTGGAAATAAAAATGTATTTACATAAGCAAACCATACATAGAAATAAGAATAGAAAATTGTCTCTTTATTTATATCCTCACGTACATCAATATCACTAGATAAGGGAGAAATACAATAGGATCTCCCTGAATAATCCTTGGACACAACTATGTGAACACTATAAGGGACAACCAAATGTGTGTCAATTGACATTGTTGACAACCACCTATGAATAGGTCTTCAACTAATAAAAAATAAACCCAAATTATCATCATGAGTCAACTAACATCTTTATTTATTTTATTTATCCAAGTAATTGAAGTGTAAAAAATATCTGAAACAAATTTGATTATAATTAAATTTTGTCCTACATCTACACTCCCTCATAAAACATGTTCATGTCCCTACCCACTCTCAGGAACTAATTATAGGGTGTTGCTCCTCTCTCACAATTGGTAATCCAATAGTGCTTGGTCAATTTGTATATTTTTATCTATTGCATTGATTTTATGAAAATCACACTAGTATTTAAATTTAAAATCAAATTCATTGTAGAAAGATTTTTTCAGATTCTGAAAATTTCTAGAAACATGAAGAAATGATGTCATATCTCAAAAGAGAGATATTTGGTTGGTCAAATACTGATGTCACCTCCTATCTAGTAGATCCAAAATAATTTTTTTAATTTCACTTAGCTATGTGATTCTACTATTGTTGATGCCATCCTGATAAGGACCTTAACAAGGAAGCAATTGTCCTTTTATTGGTCCTATGATTCAATTATTATTGGTTTTTCTTGGATGTGATGGTTACTTATTTTTTCCTTTATCCTTCATTTGTCTAGATGCATCCTTCCATAATATCTTATAATATTCACATTTGTGTTGAAATAAAATGTCATCTTTATTTCTCTTGTGGAACCTTTC
>JARHVA010002070.1:1440000-1517500 GCA_037957365.1 Torreya grandis
AATGCAACCCTACATTATTCACGACCATGGCCCCCACTTTTTAGATTTATTATATGTAGTTGGGAACTTGGGAAAGCCTCTAGAATGGTAAAGATTGAATTTTTGATAATTTTATTGATAACTAAATTTACTCCTTACAATACTTGGCATTTTTCTTTATTTTTGTGTTTTAGGTATTGCATTAAATGTTATGGTTTTTTTAGGGTTTTAAACTTTTTAATTTTTTAATATTAAAAAGCAAACCAAACTAAACACATTAATCTGGAAGGCAAAAAAATGTAAAAATTTATGGATTTTGCCTAGATGCAGTTGAACCTAGTAACTACACTTGGAAGGGTAGGCTTAAATACCTTGAAGGTCCTAGTAATACCTTATAAGTATCTCTTAGTACTACAAGGACTAAGAGATACCTTGAATTTTTTATAGTACCTTCAAGGTATCTCTTAGGAGATACCTTGAAGGTCTTAGTAATACCTATAAGAGATACCTTGAAGGTCTTAGTAATACCTTATAGGTATCTCCTAGTACTACAAGGACTAGGAGATACCTTGAAATTTATCTCTCAGGAGATACCTTAAAGGATCCTTGTAATACCCTAAAGGTATAAAAAGGAACCATTAAGGTGTCTCATAGGATATACCTTGAAGGTTTTTGCAATACCTTCAAGGTATCTCTAAGGAGATACCTTGAAGGATCCTTGTAATACCTTGAAGGTATAAAAAGGAACCATTAAGGTGTCTCGTAGGAGATAGCTACCTTAAAGGCATTACAAGGAACTAGCTTTAAGGTATCTCCTATAATATGCCTTGAAGGTATTTAAAAAAGTTCAAGGTATCTCCTATGAGATACCTTGAATGTATCATAAGGACTAGGAGATACCTTGAAAGTTTTTATAATACCTTCAAGGTATCTCTTAGGAGATACATTAAAGGATCCTTGTAATACCTTGAAGGTATAAAAAGGAACCATTAAGGTGTCTCGTAAGAGATACCTTCAAGGTATTGCAAGGAACTAGCTTCAAGGTATCTCCTATTATATGTCTTGAAGGAATTTCAAGGACCTCTAAGGTATCTCCTATAAGGAGAAATATGTTATTTTAGTTTAGTGTCTTGAATCAGTCAAGTGTGTTGAGGTTGTAGTTGTATGTTTTGGACCTATATGACATTGAGAAAAAATGATATTAAAAATAGAATAGAATTATGTGGACTATATTAATAAATTAAAATATGTTTAACTACCCTAAAAAATGAGTATTTTCTTAGAAAACTAAAAAACTAATTCATGAGTTATAATATCCCAATTAACTAATGAGGTAATAATATGATATTAAAATAATTTGTAATAAGATTTTGATTATATGGAAAAGCTAAAATTGATAATTGAAACAAAGATACAAATTAAGTGAATAAATCATAACACCATGAGAGGGGCTTAACACCAGCCATAAGGTCTATAGGTCCAAATGGCCAAACAATCTAAAAGAGTATATTGAACTATGAAAACAAAATGTAAAAACATGATGAATTAAAGGGATATCTAGTCATTGGAATCTTGTGTATCTCAAGAGGATTTGGTTCCATGACATTGAATTCAATATTGAGACTCTTGTGTGATGAAATATATCAAGGAATAACTCCCCTAATGAGAGAAAGGGTTAGTAAGTCTAATATCCTTAAGTAAGATCATGGAAAGTTATTTGTCCATGACTTGATTGGATGAACTAAGCCTTCTATTATGTAAAGGAACCAATGTATGGTTGTAACAAAATAGAAGCAATCTAAATAGATAATTGAGTATAATATAAGATTTTAGCTTATAATAAGACTACATTTAAGGTCATTTTAATAGCTTCAAAGTACATCTTACGAGATACCTTCAAGATCTTAGTAATACCTTCTAGGTATCTCCTAGTATGACAAGGACTAGGAGATACCTTGAAATTTTTTATAGTACCTTCAAGGTATCTCTTAAGAAATATATTAAAGGATACTTTTAATAACTTGAAGGTATAAAAAAGAACCATTAAGGTGTCTCATAGGAGATACCTTGAAAGTATAAAAAGGAACTATTAAGGTGTCTAGTAAGAGATACCTTAAAGGTATTACAAGGAACTATCTTAAAGGTATCTCTTAAAATATCCCTTGAAGGTATTTCAAGGACATTTAAGGTATCTCCTATAATATACCTTGAATTTATTTCAAGGACTAGAAGATACCTTGAAGGTATTAAAAGGAACTAGCTTCAAGGTAAAGGTATCTCCTATGAGATAACTTGAATGTATTACAAGGACTAGGATATACCTTGAAGGTTTTGGTAATACCTTCAAGGTATTTATTAGGAGATACCTTGAAGGATCTTTATAATACCTTGAAGGTATTAAAAATAACCATTAATGTGTCTCATAGGAGATAGGTACCTTGAAGATATTATAAGGAACTAGCTTCAAGATATATCCTATAAGATGCCTTGAAGGTATTTCAGGGAAATCTAAGGTATCTCCTATGAGATACCTTCAAAGTATTACAAGGACCTTCAAGGAGAGACATTGAAGGTATGAATGTATTATAATGAACTTAAATGTATCTCCTTTGATGTCCTTGTAATACCCAACTTCAATGTATCTCTTAGAATATTCCTTAAAGGTATTTTAAGGACCTAAAATGTATGTCCTACAAGATACCTTGAATGTATTACAAAGACCTTGGAGGAGATACCTTGAAGGTATTAGAAGGAAATTCAAGGTATCTATTTGAAAGTCCTTTTAATACCTATAGAATATATACTATGTACAAAGTTCCATGTAATACCCTCAAGATATATCCTACTTATGAAAGTCCTTGTAATGCCTTCAAAATATGTAATAAGAGTTTTAACAAGGAACTTTAAAGAATCTCCCTGAAGCTTAGTTTAATACTTTCAAATTCTCTCTTTAGATTTCAATGTAATATCTTCAAATTATTTCTTATGTATGAAGTGTTTTGTAATACCTTCAAGGTATCTCATAAATATGAATGTTTTGGTACTACCTTAAATATATATCCTAGGAGATATCTTGAATATATTACAATGAACTTTATAACTAGGAGATATTTTGAAGGTATTACAATGACATTCATGGTACTTCAAGATATCTTCTGAGAATGAAGGAAATACCTAAAAGTATGATGAGCATCCTTGTAATACCTTTTAGGTATTTCCTAGGTGTTAAAGAGATACCTTCTATGAGATACTTTGACTGTATTACAAGGACCTTCATACCTAGGAGATACCTTGATGATATTACAAGGACATTCAAGGTATCTCCTTCATGATGCATGAGCATTAGGATATGTTCCACTTAAATGATGTAAATATCCAATTTGTTCTTTTTTATAGCCTTGTCAAGTCCTAGGAGTGTTTTAAGATTCAATAAGGACTTCAAATTTTCTGTTTAAGGTCTCTAATAGTCTTATGAGGGTTTCCCTTGAAAATGAAGAAGTTGAAAATTTGAAGTACTTTAAAGGTTTGTAAGGATAGTGAAAAATTGTAAAGGACTTAAACCATTGAGAATGGTCTTAATAGGTCTAGCTATATGTGTTATAGTTATGCTTATATATTGTAAATTTAAATCCTATTTCAAGTCTCACCTAGAAGTTAGTTCTACATTGGAAGAAGCATGCTAGTTAGAGATATGAGTGAAGAGAGATTTATGGTCTATTTCAATATCAAGACCAAATAAAGACCTATTTAAATGAAGAGATGAGTTTTAATGTTCTTAATAAAGTCTGATTAAGGAGGATGTACATAAGTAGAAAGAGGAATAAGTGGCATAGAGGAGAGAATAAGGCCTTTAGGCTTGTGTGTTATCATAATAGTCTATAGGACTGTAATGTATGTATATGTGAAGATCAATATGAAGAATATTATGGTGAATCAATGGATTCTTAAATGAGTAATATTATGTTATTTATTAATTAATTTTATTTTATGATTCTTGAATGAATTGTGATTGGTAAACATGAAGATAATGCTTTTATAATTGAGTATGTTTGTATGCAATTCAAGACTAGGGTTCCATGTGTATTGAAGAGAAAGTTTCTTGAAAATAATTGTCTTATATCACTTGAATTAGTGTATTTTATATTTTATATGTATGAATGAATAATATCCATTCAATCTTGAATTGAATTTGTACTTAGTTTGAAGCTTTCATCATTAAAACCCCTTAATAACATGTTTTCTATGCATCTACTATTTATTATAGTCACTCAAAAGACATGTGACAAGTTTTATTGGTTTAGTTGAAGGATTGGAAAGGTTGAATGAGGTTATTAAGATTATATTACAATTTTTAGAAATATAAAAAGGGTCCTAGAGTTTATAAATTATTGTTAATCATCTCTCATCCTATGAGTTTCCTGAAAAACCCTAAACCATGGTCTTTAAACACAAATCAGGCATGTAAACACCATAATGTAAATCATGCATAAAATTATTGAATGAGATTCAAGCCATATAAACTCAAGAAATGGAATGAATAAGTAACCTTAATTAGTATTTTCAATAGATTGGCCTTGGAGGACTAACATGGTGGAAATGCATACTCAAAATGGAGAAAGGTCTAAGAATGGTCAATAAACATTCTTAAGAAAGGTATAAGAGATTATAGAAGCATAAATAAAGTGGGTAATAGATTATAAATCATAAATATAGGTCTATTCAAGTTTAAAGTGTTATTAAATGGTAAATCTAAGTAAATGAACAAGGGTATATTTCAAAGTATCTTTGGATAGTGTCTGAAAGGTGTGAGATTGTCATCAATTCACACCTAGTACTTACCTTGAAGTACCATGAATATCCTTGTAATTCCTTAAATTTATCTCATAGGTATCAATATCTTTGTAAACATTTATGTTATCTCCTAGTATATACTTGATGGTTTTAAAAATTTGTCCTCGTACTAATTTCAAGGTATCACCTAGGAGATATATTGAAGGTATTATAGTTCAAGTTATTGCACATAGGTCTTTATAATACCTTAAAGGTGTCTCATATGAAGTAAATTTAAGGTGTTATAATTAAAGTAATTATAAATAGGTCCTTGTAATAAATCCTTCAATGTATCTCATAGGTAATGAGATCTTTGTAATACATTCAAGGTATATTCTAGGATATACCTTAATGGTTTTAAAAAGTTGTCCTTATACTACTTTCAAGATATCACCTATGAGATATATTGAAGGTATTATAGTTCAAGGTATTACACATATGTCCTTGTAATATATTCAAGGTATCTCATAGGAGTTAACTTTAAGGTGTTATAATTCTAGTTATTAGAAAGAGGTCCTTCTAATACCTTTAAGTTATTCAGTCCTTGTAATATCTTCAAGGTATCTCATAGGAGGTAACTTGAAGGTGTTACAATTAAAGGTATTATAAATAGGTCCTTGTAATAGATTCAATGTATCTCCTAAAAGATAATTTGAAGGTATTACAAGGACCTCTTTCTAATACCTTTAATTGTAACACCTTCAAGGTACATCCTATGAGATACCTTGAGGGTGCTTGGAGATAACTAAATGTCCTTGGAATACCTTCAAGCTATCCTATAGGAAATACCTTTAAGGTCCTTATAATACCTTCAAGGAATCTTCTTGGAGATATATATCACCTATGTGATATATCCATGAATCATTTTTTAAGTAGTGTCATTAAAACAAATATGTTATGCATTATCTTATTAATATTTTTATGTTTAAAAAAAATTCCATGCATATGTTATGGTATAAATAAAGATTTATCTCCTACATATAGGTATACACTGAAATAATTTTATAATTGACCTAATTAATAATCTCACATCTTTTTCAAATGTCTAGGCCAAAAAACCATACATTAATGGCTTTTGAATGTGGAGACTATGTTTCTCTCATAAATAATGGAAAGGTCATTGGTGAAGGAAGGATACACAAAATTCCATGTGCAGATACTGACTCTTTGGAATCCACAAATCCAACTTTGGCATGTCATAATGAAAAAATACCTTTTAGATGTGTAATTGTTAATGTGACAAAAGCTTTTTATCCTACTCTACCACTTTTAATTCCAAGATATTTTGTAGATACTTTGGGGGAAGCAATTGATAGTTTTACTATATGGATCACAAAAATGATGCAATGTGTCATAGACAATTTTTTTGTAGAGGATTTCATAGAATAAGGACAAAATAATTTTAGTTAAGTTATGTATATAAATCCATTGCAACAAGAAAACCCTAGATTGGATTCATTCATTTGGTATATTTATGATCCAACCACATTTTGTATTCTTTAAAATGAATTAATTAGAAAAATGGTACATTTATTACATAATTATATAACTCTTTAAAATGATCATAGAATTTATTATGGTTATATTTAATTTGCACATTTAGGAGAGATTTTTAGTTCAGTCCCAATGGCAAAAAATGAATTAGGAATTTCCGTAAGGCACATTTTACAACATTGTGAAACTTGAAGCATAAAAGTAATTGAATCATCTATTATTAGATGGCCTTCCAAAAAGATGATGGACATTAAAATTAGAGCATTAAATTTACCATACATGACACCAAATGAGAAATAAATTGGATATTTTTGGAAAGTAGTGGGTACTAAAGTCATTCCTTACATGAAATTCCTAGAGTAGAGGTATCCAAAAAAATTAACTCATGCCTACAACTATTCTGGCCAAAAATAATTACATCCAATCACTTCACTCACCAAAGTAAAATTTTATGCAAGCATAGATAGTGAGATTAAAAAGGTGTATACTAAGAAATTTTGTGCCAAAATATGTATTTAATCAGGATTATCATTTGAAATGCTAAAATCATCAAGGATGAAGTTTTTTGATTTGACCACAATGGATAGGAGGCAACATGTCTTGGATGCCATTTCTACTAGTTTGTTTAAGAAATATATAAAAAAAAAACTACCATTTATTTTCAATTTACTGAGCTCTATTTGGAAGCTTGACTTAAAATATATGGATTGAAGAGAAGTAGCTTTTTTGATATTCAAAATTGTTATAAAAATGGGGAATGAATTGTATTCTATGCAGGGTGGTTTAGATAAAATCCACAAAAGAAGTCAATAGTAGCGAAACATTTGTTAGAAAAATTAGTGGATGCTTTTATACATGTTTCTCCAAGACTCACATGCCAGGTAGATATAGATGGTGCACAAGGAAATGTTTAACATCTTCAACCATCTTTCACTCAAGAATTTATGAGACTTCACATCAATGCACAACTAGAAGATATGGAATATGAGCCAATATCCAAACCAACATTCAATAACATGTGGATTAATAATTTTCATTATGTGACTATTTCCAAGTTTGATGACTTTTCTAGGTGTAAAAGATGTATCTTGTTGACCAAAAAAATGCTTTGGGTCCCTGTTTAGAGATTAGGTAGAGCACATCGATCAAGAATTTGTGATGCACTAAAATCAAATACTTTATAAAAGATAAATGTATTACACAAACAAAAATAATGTATTATTATTACCCTAAATAATGCCTCAGTGTCATTCATGACAAGTTAGAATTCTAAAAAAACATTTGTGTCAAGGATAGTCAAAAAAAGCAATGCAGTTACCTACAAAATAGTAAAGTTGTCAATGACATGGATTATCACACATGGTCATGGTGTAAGTGGATATGGAATTTTTTTTAAACATATGTTATTGGAGGGTCTAAATTTACTATCACCTCATTAAACAAGTACTTCAAGGATATGGAAACAATAATTCCATATACTTATGGATCTTTATTATATAAACTTGGATCTTCAAAATATCTATTGTATGATGCATTTTTATCTAATAATTGCTACCTCGAAATTAAATAAATACATAGATGCATCACACTCAATTAACACCGTCAAGAAATTTCCTTTTAGGTTATATATTCAACTAGACAACTATTACAAGGACAATAAGAATATGTATTTCCTTCACATTTTTATTTGAAAATTATGTTTAAAAACAAATACATATATAATGTTTTATTATTACATCTTACATTACCATAATAATTAATTTATAGATAATGTTTATTTTTAAAAAAATCAATCCCAACCACTTTTCTTTGTTTTCTTATGTGTCTCTCAAGTGATACATTTATATTACCCCTTCTAAAATATCAAATAAACTTTAATTGTACCAAATCTAGTCTACTACTCTATAAAATTTATTCTCAAGCCATACATTTGTAGTATACCTTGAATATCATCAAACAACATGTATTCATAACACATCCACTTCATTTATTTTTTATAGGTGTCTCTTAAGAAAACAATTTGATTTATTCCTTTCATATTATCCAAAAATGGTGTAGCAATACCTTAATAATTTTAATTAAAACTAAGGTATCATTTGAGAGATAATTTTAGAGAAAAAATAAAAGTGTTGTGTTAAGAACATAATTTATTTTTTAATATACATGGGATAATACCAAGGTATCATTTGGGAGATACCAATGGATACTAAGTATATAGTTTCATTACCACTATATCTTATGTGATAATTATCAAAGGATTAATACAAAATTATTTGGTTTGATATACTTAAGAAGACCAATAAAAATTATTTCATGTGACATGTTATTATGGTTTTAATTGAAGGTATCACTTCTGAGATACTAGGAAGGCCATTTTATACTGACTTACATAATGTAGTGGTAACTTAACCACATTACACGTTCATATATGTATCTCTCAATAAATATATTGTAAATTATAGCTTAATATTAATTTGAAAAAAAAGTATAACATTATATGGAAATAAATGTAATTCTATTAGCTTTCCAATTACACAAAATCATGTGTTTTTGTACAAGTTTGTGCTGCAATATTTATCTGTCCTTATCTAAAAAGGTATCTTCCTTGAGGTTAAGGTTAGTTTTATTCCTATAAGACATACCCACGAGGATATTGACAACACATTTGGAAACCTATCTAAATATATAAAGAGGAAAGATGTATGAAGTGTGGCAGAGATTATGGGCACTTATATGACATGTGAAAATATAAGAAACTTCATGCCATATTTAATTGAAGAAGTATTTGATTTTAAATAATTTGTTAATAATTACAAGATGAAGTAATGAAATAGTATGATTGACAAAAAGCCAATATTTTCTTCTACGCATAGAGAAAGGTCAGCCTATTATGCATTGTAAAAACTCTATAAAAGATAGAAATTGGTCCCCCTTGATTAAATTATGGGGAACAATATAAAATGGTGATCCAAATATTCCATAGGGTAATCCTATGAGAATATTTTTCAAAGATTTAAAAAATAGAGAAAAGTCACAAGAATCCATTGCTTTAAAAGAATCAGATAGAAGTAGAAAAAAGAGTGAAAAATAAATTAAAGATAACTTGATCAATTATGTTAAGTAATTCAATGAATTTTGTTTGACTGGAAATAGTAAGTAGAAGGATCTAGCATATTACTTCCAAAATATTCAAAACATAAGGAAAGAAGACATGTTGCCTTATGAATTTGAATATATAGGATATTTCTGGCCTAGAACTCACCACAAAATACCCCTGCAGATCTACACAAATTGGTTCATGATAGGGCCCTTTATTTTGGAGTGGAATCAACAGATACATATGTTGGTCCAAGAAGTAAAAGACAAAATTTCATTTGATCTAGTTAATATGTGCATAAGGCAATATGATATTTGTTAGACCTAGTGATTATACAGGGGAGAACCACATAATATGGATTGATAGAGATGAAAGCAATATTGAGATACTGAAAATAAATGAATGTCTAGGATAAAGTGTTAAAAGAACTTGGTTCATACAAGTTCATGCAAAGAAAAAAGATGTCGAAGAAGCATAAATTTATTCAAGTTGTTTGGATAAGAAATGAAAGCCAAACCCAATAGAAACTTCTTTACCATCCATTTTTATAGATAATATCATCTACACTTGACCAAATAAAACATGGAAAGGTAAAACACTTGTTCTCACTAATTTTTTGAAAGGCATTGTAACAAACTATTTGAATGCTTCATCAAATTAGGCACTTTGTAAAATAGTGATAAAGGATTTCAAGCTATTATTTTCTTTCATGACATTGAAAATTTGAAATGGTGTTTTCCTAAAATTGGAATGACAAGTATGAATGTTTTTTTTTCATATTTTAGTGCATCTTTTTGGCATGTAGAATGTTTTACTGGATTCATAGATTGCATGCTTATTTCAATGATTCATTTTTTTTTATATTCATATATAAAAGATCATAGTCATATTACTAAAAATTATCCTCTCTGTATTATGATAGATTATATTTCATAGTCATGAATATATTGATCAAATGTATTTACAATATGTATAATTGTATGTATTATTGTTAAAGTTTCATGATATATTAATAGGTTATAATCTTGTTGGTATATCTTCATGTCCTATTTTATGCACAAATGATATTACAATTTCAACATGATTAAATAATAAAATAATAAATATATTAAATAATAAATAAATATTTTACGGTGTAATGATTGGCTAATTATTTTTAAAAACATAATCCAGATATCATAAATTCCATTTTTGTTTACTTGCATTTAATAATATTTTTTTAAAGAATTTTATAACTTATAACTATGTATTAAAATTATTATTCTCAATTATTTTTTATTACCACAAATAATTTTCATGTGTTTATTCTCCCTATATTACTTGAAATTATCCATTGAGTTCCCAATTATTTATTAAAATTGCTATAAATAGGTCCTTCACTTCTATCTAATTATGACATGCAACTATATATAAACCAATAAGTTAAAGGGCAAGCATATAATTACAGTTTATGAGAGGAAGAAAAATCCTTGGTTGGAAATGAGTTGGACTTGCTACAAATACATTAGATAGATGTTGTTTATTTATAATAACTCTAACTAATTCTTGATTAATTCAAATTTAATTTTGATAATTTTTAAAAATTTAAACTACTAATAAGTCCATATTATTTTAAAGTATTCAAAATGCATGCCTTGGTTGTAAATAATTTGAACTTATTACAAATACATTAGATAGATACAGTTTATTTGTAATAAGTCCAATCAATTGTTGATAAACTCCAATTTATCTATGATAGTTTTTCAAAATTTGGACTATCAATAAATCCTTATTAATTTAATTTGGCTAATAATAATTCCATAAATTTTTTCACACCTAGTCCAATTTATTTGGAATATAGAAAAAATATTTTTGGAATTTTTTTTCTTCAATCCACTTTAGTGGGTATAAGTCTAAATTATTCAAAATAGTCCAATTCATTCGAAATGATCTATGCCCAAATGGTTTGAAACAGTCCAATTTATTTGAAAAATAAGAAAATTATTTTTGGAGAAAATTTTCTCCACTCTACTTTAGTACCTATTTAAGTCCAAATTATTCAAAATATTCCAATTCATTCAAAATGATCTATACCCAAATGGTTTGAGACAATCCATTTTATTTTGAACATAAAAAACTTTTTTGGAGAAAATTTTCTCCACTCTACTTTAGTGGGTATGAGTCCAAATTATACGAAATAGTCATTTCATAGTGATCATTGCATGGAATACTTGTCCTAAATTAGATATGTAATAAGTCAACAAGATTTTTAAGTAGACACTCAGCTTGATGCACCAATCCTAAATTATCAAGCACTAACTTGACAAAATAATTCAGCAATCACCCACTTGTTAGGAAACACCAACTCCCTGATTTATAGATACCAATATATATGAGTCTTCAACCCCATTTTCCAAGTACCAACTTGATAGAAAAATTTAGCAAGCACCTAGTTTCTAAGAAGAGCCAAATCTTACTTTAGATCATCCACCTTTCTCAGTTGCTTTTGTCAACAGATGATGGTATAATTCCTCTCTCTCTCTCTCTCTCTCTCTCTCTCTCTCTCTCTCTCTCTCTCTCTCTCTCTCTCTCTCTCTCTCTCTCTCTCTCTCTCTCTCTACTTATAAACCTCATAATTATTCTACTATTTTTCTACTTATCAACCTCATATTTACTCTACTAATTTTTTGATTTTCAACCTCACATCTACTCTAATATTTTTTCACTTATCAACCTCACATTTACTCTGTTACTTTTATGCTTTTCATCCACACATTTAATCTACTACTTTTCTAATTTATCAATCAAATAGACACATTAGGCTCTCTTCTTTTCTACTCTTCATTTTCTAAAGGCTATGTTCTCTCTTTCTTCTCTACTCATCTAATTTATCATATTATGTATGAATCATTTGATGATTTCATACTCACTCCTATATGTTCATCCATTCCTTAACAGACCTCTACTTTTCTCCTTAGTGAATAATTATTCTCTATTTTTCCCACTTCAAAAGGAACATTTGGTCTTGTCTATATATAAGATAGTACTCAAAAATATTTTGAAGGTCACCCAAAAAAACTATATAGTCAGATATATAATGATTTATTCTCTTTTGCAAACATAACTTGCATTAGCTTATATAAAATTTCAATTACATAGGTTAGCTTGATTAAAATAAATCTAGGATAGACTAGAAATCATTAGAATACATTTAGTGTCAACTTGATATAGTCTATAGTAGTCTTGATGTAATTTGTAATATCTCTAATGTAGCCTATATCATCCTTGGTGCAGTTCATATTAAGCCATATACAATTCTTAGTAAACTTGATGTAATTTGTAACAAGTCTGATGTAATCTATACCAAGCCTATTATAATCTATAACATCCCTATTACATTCTGTAGCATGCCTAATGCATTCCAAGTAGACCTAATGTAATCCATAGTAAGTTTGATTTAATTTGTAACATGCTTGATGTGATTCATAACAAGCCTAATGTATCTATAACAACCCTAATGCACTCTGTAACATGCCTAATTTTTCTCACCTCATCATACCACCAACTCATACCTTCACCTTACCATGACTAGAATCAATCTTCCAATGCACTTGATACCTTGACCCATTACTTTCATGTCATAACCTCAACAAAGCATCAAACAAGCACACATAAGACATCACAACACACTCATATCATTTCACCATTCTCCTTTTAATGATAATAATATTCCATAGTCATAAATAGACCTAAAACCACATGACCAAGCTTCCTTCACATAGCTCACCCTGAAACTCTTCATGTCATGATTATTCCATACTATGTACTTATATTCCTATGCACATACCTCTTTATATCATGACATCAATGACTTATAAAAACCTCTTCATACACTATTCTTCCTTTTTAGGCATTAGTTGACTTCAAACACTCTTTCATGACATGTACCTTCCATGCTCACAACATCCATGATAACTCACATTCATGCAACACTCTCTCTATCATGAATGACCTTACTCATGATAACTCTCATGACCACCCTCTTCTTTTCTTATTATAACACTCTTCTCTCTCATGTAAACACTCATGGTAACATTATTTTCTCACATGCACCTACTCTTTTATCTACCTTGACATATCACATGCTTCCTTATATCCTTATTCACCTTTGACATCAACATGGTGACAA
The DNA here is from genome assembly GCA_037957365.1 of Torreya grandis. NCBI lineage: Eukaryota > Viridiplantae > Streptophyta > Pinopsida > Cupressales > Taxaceae > Torreya > Torreya grandis. Next base: position 1,453,569 of record JARHVA010002070.1, read on the forward strand.
CTAAGAACACTCTCTCAATAGGATACTCATATCCAAAATACTAACTCACTAATAAATGCTCTCTTTATGCCACTACCATTCTCAATCACTTGACCAAATAGACCTTTGACATAAATGACAATAAAATTCCAACAAAAATAATAAGATTAATTATTCTCTACATAATGAATAAGGCACATATCCACCTAAAGTTAATGACACCATTAGAGGCTTTAAATACCCTCAACCTAGTTGCCATTTAGACATAAGAAGTGATGGAATGGGTGAAAATAGTATAAGTAATAATTCCCAAATATATAGAACATGAGAGCCTTATTTTACAAATTATAGAGGAGGTGAAGCTCTCATACGGCAGGGACTCTACAAGTAAACTAATAAGTAGAGATAGTTTTGACCAACTTTTCCAATAAGACTCCACCAATTTCAACTAGAATATTTAGGGATTGAAATTAGAAGAGATTGAATTTGAGTTGAATTTTACATAAAATAAAGTCACATAAGTGGATATCTTCCATATCAAATTCAAGAGCATTAAATATGAACATGCATGCATAATGGAATAGACAAGGTACATAGACCCCCAATTTTGAACATGGACATCATAAGATACCAACATGATGTCAGGTTTAAGTATTATTAGTAATTTAAGTCTAAAAATAAATATAATAATCTAGATACCATTTTAGTTCTAGTTACTAGCTCAGTTCTAACTACCAATTCAGTGTCACCAATCACTTTAATGCCTACCATGATGACAAGCATAGCCATGCCATCACCAAGTGTAAACAAGCCTTATTTATTTAAGGAAAATTTTGTATGTAGCCTTTTATAATAAACATAATTATATTTTACTTACACATAACATATGAATGTAAAAGTTAGCCTGGGTAATCTATAAATATGCACACATTACATAATGTCATATAGTCAAACTTAATTTTGACATAGTTGTATTTAATTGTAAGTGTACATGTAATTTTTGGCATTAAAATTAGAGATAAATTCTAATTATAAGATGTAATTTTGAGTTTGAATGGACTTGGAAGATGAGGAGACCACTCCTCAAGTTTATTTATACATGTAATCTGTCATTTCAAAAAGGTCATAAATTTATGAATACATAAAGAAATTGTTTCGATTGACATGCAACTGTGTGGATGCCTTTTCCTTCCATTTATACATGATTAAGGTTTTATTTCCCTTGGTTGTTTTAATTCAGTAATTTGAAGTGTGAAAAATCTATGGATATTTCCTTTTATTATCAGTGATATATTTTTATTTTAGATGTGTAAAAGATATTGAATAGTTAACAAGTATTATTGATTTTAATAATTTGGTTAACTCTCTTAATTTTATAAGTGTGTAGGAGTGTTTCCATTTAATATAGTCTTCTAAGTGTGATCCATATCTACCTTAGATACCTTTTTAATCTAAATTATAATATCTTGAGTAAGGGTGTGCAATAGTTACTCTAAAAGTAGAAATATTCAACTGAGACTATTAAGTTTCCTACACCATTTCATCCTAGACTACCTAAATATGTTTGTGTATGAGTGTGCAACAGATAAAAGTAGCAATCATTAGTTCTAGAAACACTTTTCCATAGAGGAACCAACCCAAGAAGTGATCTCTTGAAAACCTAGAGTCTTATTTTATGGTCTACCCTTCCCTCATTTTGATGTTTATTTGATTGAAATCTACCCACTTTAGAATAGTTTCCATCCATCCATTAAACCTAACTAGGTTTTAATTTCTTTACTAAGATTCATTTCACCCAAAACACACCTAGTTAATGGCCTACATGCTTAGCCTACTGTTCCACCAATGGGTTGATTAACCTATACCTATAACTCATGCCCTGGAGTAGAGTTTACATCCATTGAGATCTAAAAATGTTAGAGTCTACCTTGTTAAATCTAGGGATGTGTATAAGACCCACATCAATAGGAAAAATATTAAATTAGAAGGAGGGCCACTTGTGTGCCTTCCCTAGTGAGAGGTTATTCCCCATGTTTGAGTTTCACTAGAGACACCCAATAGAGTTACCAAGTTTAGGGCCCAAGCTAGTCTTTTAGTTTTCCCTTTGTCATCACATAGAAGGACTAGATTTATACCAATTATTCCTAATATACCTCAGGTTAGGACACATTATCCATTAAAAAATATCCATCCCATTAATCATCTTATGGCCCGATAACATTGTTTAGTTGGATATATTATTCCATCCTAGGAGATGTCCACAATTTACAAAGGAATTCATAGAAGTATCTACCTTCTTACTCCCCTTGAGGAGGAATTGTAAAGGAACATATCAAGTCTTTCAATGATTCTTTGAGGTTAATTAATGTTACTAATGAAGATGTTACATGTAGGATTTTCCCCTTTACATTGTAGGATGCTTCCTATGTTTTGTACTTAAATATTCAATCAAAATAAATTACTTATTGGAATGCATATCAAAGAAATTTTATTGCCTAATTTGGACAAGTGACCAGACCTAGTGTGGTGTATCAAAATTTTACCATCATGAAGAGGGAGCCTCATGAGCCAATTCAAGATTTCAACACAAGACTTCTAAATATGTATACTTGGTTGAGTCTAACATATAGACTAGATGAAATCTTATCATTGGAGGTATACAAGAATGCCTTAGATCCAATCACTATAGTGTTATTGTGAAGGGATACTACTAATAACACTCTAGCCTTAGCATATGAATAATTTATCAATATTGATAGACAATTAAATCCTCAAGTACCAAGCACCCCCAATATTAATGTTGGTTTTCTAGCTATGATTAAAGTGCCTCATGTTAATCAAAATATTCCCACATTCAAATAGAATCAATTATACGTATTGCCTACTCTAATGTAGTAGAGACCAAATCAAAATTATGGTTATATTAATAATCATGTATAGATGAATGGTCATCAGTAGAACTAACATTCAATTCCATCTTACGGTAGTTATACAGGGTGTTGATTCCACCAAAGCAAAACTAGATTATATACAAATAATGGTCTAAATTTTGAGTAATTAATTGTTGAACATGTATAATAATATGGGTAATATTATTGGCCAAAAAAATAACCAAAATTATAGGTTTCAAAGATATAATAAACCTTTCAATCAGTCTATAAATAATGAATAGTAGTTGCAGCCCAATAAGTTACTAGAAATCAATATAGTGGAAATAACTCTAACCAATTGGTGTAGAGTCCATTGTCATGTCCCCTTTTTCGTGGACATTGACAGACTTGATGATTAGCCTATTATATGACCTTCGTAGGCTAATAGGATGGATAGAGGGTCATAATGGAGCTTGGCTTGACTTTGATTCACAGAATTTCTACATTTGGTTTTCATTCTGGGTCTTTCAGACATGTTTGCTTGATGCTCCTATTATTTAGGGATATTTGACATGCAGCAGAGCACCTTTATTTTGGTTTGGTCATGTGCGGAATCACTCCCTGATTCACCTGCTTCGATCGGTTTGAAGATCCGACGTATATTGAGGGAGATATTAATATTTGATTGATTTAATCAAATATTAATTAATTGGTCTCATTAATAATTAATTATTAATTATTAATTATTTGGTCTAATTTTAAATTAGAAACCCTAATGCTAATTTAAGAAAACCCTAATTAGGGCAAGCATATCTTTTGAGGGTATAACGGTTTCACATGGAGGCCATTATTGGGATGCATAGATTATTGATTATTGAAAATTGAAGAAATTCTTCTGTGAAGACTGAACCAAGGGTTCCAGGATTCCATTTGCATTGGAGAACATTCCCTCTTCAGTGTGTGCAATTAAGAGGCTGTGAAATATCAGCTGATCTATTGCCAAATTGAGAGATAGCTTCATCCAGAAGTTATCACAGAATTTACAGGGTTGAGAGATAACTTCACACAAAAGTTATTACAGATATTCCAGGTATTTATTTATTTATGTTTTGATTCAATAAATTATACAGCTAGAGATCTTCTGTGCTAGAAGCATATATTTTCAGATCAAGGGTTGAAAACAGGGAAGTTGTGCTTAATTGGCGGCCGTACGAAGTCCGTACAGGTCCGTACAAATCCATACCGACACCGACATCGGCTGATAGAGAGCTTCCAGATACCGACATCGGCCGATTGGAGACCGACGTCGGCAGATAGGGACCTGAAGTGACCGACGTCGGCAAAATATCGACCGACGCCGGTGACTGTGTGTTCGACACAGCAGGCTGAGACTTTCCAGAATTCAATTTGCACTTCCAGATTTGCAAAGCCAGGGTTTTCAAGACTGTATTTCATATTTATATGCATAATAGAGGACTGCAATTGTAATAGTTTAGAAGGACAAGTGATAAGATCGGTGATTTACTATTGAAAAAAAAACTATATTATTGTTATCATTCTAAATTTATTCAACAGAGATTATATCTTGGTTCAGATTTTTGTGTTGCTATATCCCTGTTTGAAAGGGGACATTATAGTGGTATCAGAGCCAAATTCCTGCCATCCTGTTGGGCACATCAGAACTAATGTCTTGCCATCCTGTTGGGTAGTTCCAGGTTCAATTCGATTATCAGTATGGCTCTAAGAGGGTCAAAGATTTGAAAGAAAGCATGCACAATGCAAAGAAGAAATTAGATCATCCATTTCAGCAAGCAGATGACACTCTAAAAATTTTGGAGGAGTTGGACACTTATTTAGGCAAGGTTGAGCATTCAAATACTTATGAGATGCAAACAACGTTATTTCCAGCGTTTGATTCGTTGGTGAAGCCCCGATTATTGAGACATCATGATGAGGTGGTAAGACTTGCAGCTCTCTCTTGCATTAGTGAAATGATGAGGATCATAGCTGGCTTTGATTTTCATGATGATCAAATTATGAGAGAGGTACTTTATGCCATGGTAAAAAGCTTCGAAAAGTTGGATAACATGAGAGACTCTCATTTCTCAAAGAGGGCAAGCTTACTTGAAACATTTGCAAGGTATGGATTTGAAAACATTATGATGTTAGTAGGTTGTATTGGTGAAATTTGCATGATGTTTAAAATATTTTGGAATATTTTAGATGAGTTTCATTCTAGCAATATATTGGCATCAATGCACTCTATTATGTTCACAATCTTGTTTGAGGAGGAGGATAAAATTTCTAAACTTTTGGCAGAAGATTTATGGTATGTCTGGACAAAAGGGAGACATGTCTCACCTAGAGCTTGCATGTGGTTAAAGAATTTAATTAATAGGCCCAAGGATCGTAGTGCTTTCCCTATGACATACAGCCACTTTCATGATGAGTTTGACAGTCATGCTGATCCAGTACAGGGAGATATTAACACATCTTCAGGTAATGATTTATCTGCATTATCTTCACAGGCAGGAGTAGTTGAGGATGTTGTGGATGAGCTTTGTCTTAAGGTGACTCTAACTCAGGAGTTAGACAGTGAGGATGAGTATGATGCTTGCATTCAGAGTGTGGAGGTGTACTCAAATGTTAGTACACTGAGTGTGGGTGGTGAGTACATTCCTGCAGGGGTTGCTGAGGAGCATGTTATTGATGCTGACACACATGTTCAGGTTTTGGGAGTACCTGATTCTGATGAGTTGGAGATCCCAGTGGAGTCGAGTATCCAGATTGATTCTTCTCACACATTTGATAGTGTGGTACAGTTGGTTGTGCCACCGTTATAGAGGGATCAGTTTTGGGATGGATTAACACCATCTTTTGTAGATGGAATTTGCAGTTGCCAATTACACAACCTACAGTATCGACACATCCAAGACAGTTGTGATTTCAGAGATTGGTTGAGTTGTGTTCACCAATTTGATTATGGGTTCCTCTTTGTTTTACTTCTGATGATATTGCAGGTACTTACATTGATTTACAGTAGTGCAGGGCATAACTACATTTGGGATCCAGGAGGATCGAGTGGTTCATTGTTCTGAGATTGCTTGGGGACAAGCAATTTTAGGAGGGGCAGATTGTCATGTCCCCTTTTTCATGGACATTGACAGACTTGATGATTAGCCTATTATACGACCTTCGTAGGCTAATAGGATGGATAGAAGGTCATAATGGAGCTTGGCTTGACTTTGATTCACATAATTTCTACATTTGGTTTTCATTCTGGGTCTTTGAGACATGTTTGCTTGATGCTCCTATTATTTAGGGATATTTGACATGCAGCAGAGCACCTTTATTTTGGTTTGGTCATGTGCGGAATCACTCCCTGATTCACCTGCTTCGATCGGTTTGAGGATCCGACATATATTGAGGGAGATATTAATATTTGATTGATTTAATCAAATATTAATTAATTGGTCTCATTAATAATTAATTATTAATTATTAATTATTAATTATTTGGTCTAATTTTAAATTAGAAACCCTAATGCTAATTTAAGAAAACCCTAATTAGGGCAAGCATATCTTTTGAGGGTATAAGGGTTTCACATGGAGGCCATTATTGGGATGCATAGATTATTGATTATTGAAAATTGAAGAAATTCTTCTGTGAAGACTGAGCCAAGGGTTCCAGGATTCCATTTGCATTGGAGAACATTCCCTCTTCAGTGTGTACAATTAAGAGGCTGTGAAATATCAGCTGATCTATTGCCAAATTGAGAGATAGCTTCATCCAGAAGTTATCACAGAATTTACAGGGTTGAGAGATAACTTCACACAAAAGTTATTACAGATATTCTAGGTATTTATTTATTTATGTTTTGATTCAATAAATTATACAGCTAGAGATCTTTTGTGCTAGAAGCATATATTTTCAGATCAGGGGTTGAAAATAGGGAAGTTGTGCTTAATTGGCAGCCGTACGAAGTCCGTACAGGTCCGTACAAATCCATACCGACACCGACATCAGCTGACAGAGAGCTTCCAGATACCGACATCGGCCGATTGGAGACCGACGTCGGCAGATAGGGACCTGAAGTGACCGACGTCGGCAAAATATCGACCGACGCCGGTGACTGTGTGTTCTACACAGCAGGCTGAGACTTTCCAGAATTCAATTTGCACTTCCAGATTTGCAAAGCCAGGGTTTTCAAGACTGTATTTCATATTTATATGCATAATAGAGGACTGCAATTGTAATAGTTTAGAAGGACAAGTGATAAGATCGGTGATTTACTATTGAAAAAAAAACTATATTATTGTTATCATTCTGAATTTATTCAACAGAGATTATATCTTGGTTCAGATTTTTGTGTTGCTATATCCCTGTTTGAAAGGGGACATTATAGTGGTATCAGAGCCAAATTCCTGCCATCCTGTTGGGCACATCAGAACTAATGTCTTGCCATCCTGTTGGGTAGTTCCAGGTTCAATTCGATTATCAGTATGGCTCTAAGAGGGTCAAAGATTTGAAAGAAAGCATGCACAATGCAAAGAAGAAATTAGATCATCCATTTCAGCAAGCAAATGACACTCTAAAAATTTTGGAGGAGTTGGACACTTATTTAGGCAAGGTTGAGCATTCAAATACTTATGAGATGCAAACAACGTTATTTCCAGCGTTTGATTCGTTGGTGAAGCCCCGATTATTGAGACATCATGATGAGGTGGTAAGACTTGCAGCTCTCTCTTGCATTAGTGAAATGATGAGGATCATAGCTGGCTTTGATTTTCATGATGATCAAATTATGAGAGAGGTACTTTATGCCATGGTAAAAAGCTTCGAAAATTTGGATAACATGAGATACTCTCATTTCTCAAAGAGGGCAAGCTTACTTGAAACATTTGCAAGGTATGGATTTGAAAACATTATGATGTTAGTAGGTTGTATTGGTGAAATTTGCATGATGTTTAAAATATTTTGGAATATTTTACATGAGTTTCATTCTAGCAATATATTGGCATCAATGCACTCTATTATGTTCACAATCTTGTTTGAGGAGGAGGATAAAATTTCTAAACTTTTGGCAGAAGATTTATGGTATGTCTGGACAAAAGGGAGAAATGTCTCACCTAGAGCTTGCATGTGGTTAAAGAATTTAATTAATAGGCCCAAGGATCGTAGTGCTTTCCCTATGACATACAGCCACTTTCATGATGAGTTTGACAGTCATGCTGATCCAGTACAGGGAGATATTAACACATCTTCAGGTAATGATTTATCTACATTATCTTCACAGGCAGGAGTAGTTGAGGATGTTGTGGATGAGCTTTGTCTTAAGGTGAGTCTAACTCAGGAGTTAGACAGTGAGGATGAGTATGATGCTTGCATTCAGAGTGTGGAGGTGTACTCAAATGTTAGTACACTGAGTGTGGGTGGTGAGTACATTCCTGTAGGGGTTGCTGAGGAGCATGTTATTGATGCTGACACACATGTTCAGGTTTTGGGAGTACCTGATTCTGATGAGTTGGAGATCCCAGTGGAGTCGAGTATCCAGATTGATTCTTCTCACACATTTGATAGTGTGGTACAGTTGGTTGTGCCACCGTTATAGAGGGATCAGTTTTGGGATGGATTAACACCATCTTTTGTAGATGGAATTTGCAGTTGCCAATTACACAACCTACAGTATCGACACATCCAAGACAGTTGTGATTTCAGAGATTGGTTGAGTTGTGTTCACCAATTTGATTATGGGTTCCTCTTTGTTTTACTTCTGATGATATTGCAGGTACTTACATTGATTTACAGTAGTGCAGGGCATAACTACATTTGGGATCCAGGAGGATCGAGTGGTTCATTGTTCTGAGATTGCTTGGGGACAAGCAATTTTAGGAGGGGCGGATTGTCATGTCCCCTTTTTCATGGACATTGACAGACTTGATGATTAGCCTATTATACGACCTTCGTAGGCTAATAGGATGGATAGAAGGTCATAATGGAGCTTGGCTTGACTTTGATTCACATAATTTCTACATTTGGTTTTCATTCTGGGTCTTTGAGACATGTTTGCTTGATGCTCCTATTATTTAGGGATATTTGACATGCAGCAGAGCACCTTTATTTTGGTTTGGTCATGTGCGGAATCACTCCCTGATTCACCTGCTTCGATCGGTTTGAGGATCTGATGTATATTGAGGGAGATATTAATATTTGATTGATTTAATCAAATATTAATTAATTGGTCTCATTAATAATTAATTATTAATTATTAATTATTTGGTCTAATTTTAAATTAGAAACCCTAATGCTAATTTAAGAAAACCCTAATTAGGGCAAGCATATCTTTTGAGGGTATAAGGGTTTCACATGGAGGCCATTATTGGGATGAATAGATTATTGATTATTGAAAATTGAAGAAATTCTTCTGTGAAGACTGAGCCAAGGGTTCCAGGATTCCATTTGCATTGGAGAACATTCCCTCTTCAGTGTGTGCAATTAAGAGGCTGTGAAATATCAGCTGATCTATTGCCAAATTGAGAGATAGCTTCATCCAGAAGTTATCACAGAATTTACAGGGTTGAGAGATAACTTCACACAAAAGTTATTACAGATATTCCAGGTATTTATTTATTTATGTTTTGATTCAATAAATTATACAGCTAGAGATCTTCTGTGCTAGAAGCATATATTTTCAGATCAAGGGTTGAAAATAGGGAAGTTGTGCTTAATTGGCGGCCGTACGAAGTCTGTACAGGTCCGTACAAATCCATACCGACACCGACATCAGCTGACAGAGAGCTTCCAGATACCGACATCGGCCGATTGGAGACCGACGTCGGCAAAATATCGACCGATGCCGGTGATTGTGTGTTCGACACAGCAGGCTGAGACTTTCCAGAATTCAATTTGCACTTCCAGATTTGCAAAGCCAGGGTTTTCAAGACTGTATTTCATATTTATATGCATAATAGAGGACTGAAATTGTAATAGTTTAGAAGGACAAGTGATAAGATCAGTGATTTACTATTGAAAAAAAAACTATATTATTGTTATCATTCTGAATTTATTCAACAGAGATTATATCTTGGTTCAGATTTTTGTGTTGCTATATCCCTGTTTGAAAGGGGAAATTACATCCATAATACATAAAAACGTGGTAAACTTTAATGTCTATAATTATATCAAGTGTTTGAGATCTTCCAAAGGGAGATGGAAATACATATCTGATGAACAACTTGCCAGAGTTCCACCCTAAATCTAGTTTTTCAAACATTGTGATAGTATTTGAAACACACGAGTATTCCTTCCAAAGTGAGGATGAAAATGAAATATAGGATAACCCACATTAAATACATGCCTTCCATTAGTATCAAAAGGGAAATTAGAATCTGAGGAACTAGAAACCCTTCACAATGTGTACTCCTCCAAATAATACCTTTATTCCACCAAATCTAAGGGTTGATAATAATCTACCTCCCCCAAAAGGGAATGAATATCACTAGAATAAGGAGAAATAGAGAAAAATAGGATATAACATTATTTAAGGTATGAATAATATTAAATTTAATATTACTCTACATGAATTAACTTAAAACACTAAATAAAAGGAGTTTTTATGTAGGTCCATTAAAGGAAAGTCAATTGTAGAAAAGACAAAGGCTGCTCATACCAATGTTATATATAAGAGTAAGCCATCATTTCATTCTTTATTATTGACTATGAGATCATTTGGAAATAAAATTCATATTATTTTAGTTGATTCTATAACATTTTCTACTATGATGTTGATTTTCATTTTCCAAAAGCTTGGATTGAGTCCAAGACCATTAAAGAGGATAGTTTCACAATTAGATAAGATAATGGTGCCTATAGTTAGAGAATTGAATGATGTAATCATCAAAGTAGAATTTGAGTCATGTGTATAATTTACTGTTGATATATATGTGGTGCATATTCTAGAAAGATATGGACTTCTCTATAATAGAGACTAGTCTAAAATGTTAAATGGGTATGTAGCAATAGACTTCTCTCATATTTGGTTGTCATGAAGAGGTATTAAAAACCATATTAAAATTGATCAAGAATCAATAATGAAGCACAAAATTATTAAATACAATAGTAATAATTAAGAGGTAATCTAAAAATCTCTTAAACTCAAGATTTATACCTTTACCAAAAAATATAAGGTGCAGGATCTATAAATATATGGACTCTCCATTTTGTCACATCTTGATTTATCTTTAAGCTAAATGACCTATTTGATTCATATATTATTATGGTTTATTAGTTTATTAAATAATATTTGATTGAGCTTTATGATATTTGTTAATTATGGGGCAGTTATGAGTTGCTTAATTTACATGATTAATTTTCTATGAGGTAGTAGTAATTTTATATTTTATATATTGTGATCATGTTTGATTAGTTATACAACATTTTTTTATGGATATAAATATTTTTCAAGCTAATACCTTCATTGTTGTGAGGTGGATGTAGGACAGATTCATCCTTTAGAGTGTGTTGAAGGGAGAGCATCATCAAAGAGGGCAGTTTAGATGGAGATATTGGGAGATGGTAGAGAATGAATCTAGAAACCCTTGTACACACCAAATTTGTATTTCATGATTGTGTCATTATTTATATGATAGATAGTTGTAGTATGCTTTGTTTTATGTTTTCACTAACCTAGTTTTTATTAATTATCATGTTGATTTGTTTGAGTGATTTCACCAATTTAATGATCATATGTAACTTATCTTGTTTAACATAATTGCTTGGTTGAATGAGTTAATTCATATATATCTTGCTTATCTTATTGCCTTATTAACTATGGATGTATAGCATAATATTATGATGTTATGATGGATTCCATAATTATTATTTAATCTTCAAGACTTAGATAATAATAATTAAATATTATTATTATAATATATATGTTTAAATCAAATGTCAAAATATATGAATCACATTGTTTTTAAATATTTGTGTATTTGATTAAATATTTGATATTCATAATACATGTTAGATAAATTAATATATTGATTTTAATTTTTAATGATTTTAAGAAATCATTTTATTTTCAAAGTGTGTTTGTGGATAGCATTTCATCATTAAACTATAGTCTTATAATACCTAATTATATTGCCATGCCATATAATCATTATTTTATTTGGTTGATAGTCATTACATGAAAATACAATGGTTATCAACTAAGCTGATAATATTTACATGGAATAAACATTGGGGTTATGTGACTTGTTATTTAGTTGGTAGATTTTGGGAAGTTGATAGATTGTTTAAGTCAATGTCATTCAAAATTTATAAATAATATAAAATGATTATTTAGGTATTCTATGAAAGTCTTGAAATGATTAAGGTTTCTAATAATTAATTGACTTTGAGTTAACCATGATTTGGCCAAAATCATGGAGAGTTGGTTGTAATTATATGGTGGCAGATTGTATGGTTATGTTAAGCAATTTTTGCATGCATTTTATCAGTTAGTTTTGCTCGGCAGGAATGGAGGTGAAATTACAGGAAAGGAAGGTGATGGAAAGAAATGAAATGAAAATAAAATAAGTGTTGTGTGAAAATGGAACACTCATTCAATAATTTATAGACAAAAAGATAAATATTAAATGGATTTTAGCTTAAAAGGATTTGTCATACTTGGTAGAAAATATAGGTCAATTTAGTAATTGAATTATGTGTGTTAGTGTTAAATTAAATTATTAAATTGATTAGTGGGTTTTTTATTTATTATAACTGTATTAAAAAAATAAGGGGTTGTATGTAGGGCATGGTGGAAGGCTCAACCTCCATAGAACCCTACATCCAACCCCATAATCCCAAATGATAAGGGGTAGGACCATAGGTGTTTACTTTGTTTAGATTCAGTATTGTGAAATCTCTGACTTTAACACTCTATCATATCAAAAATGTTTAAAGTTTCATTGAATTATTTGCTAAGTTGTTATGAAAATATATTTTTATTAAGAGGGTATACTATATATTAAATTGGTTTGACTGTGTAAAAAGGAAATGGGGTTATTTCCATATTTTTACTTAAAAAGTATATACACATATATATTATTATAGGTAGGGGTGTGTATATACACCCTACAAGACCTTCATGGCCTAGGGTATATATACACATTGATGTATTCAGATGTTTTGATATGAGAAAGACTGGTTATAATGAGGAATTGTGTATGTAGTGAACTAAATAAATGATGTTTGAATTCAAGTTATGTATATATATAGTAACTATACTCATAGGGTTTATGATTATGGATATATTTGAAAAGAATAAAGATAAAAAATCAAGTTTTATTATGATATAATATAGTTTATGTCAAACTGATAATTGGGTTTGATTATATATTGAATGGACTATGTTAGACTGTTAAATGAGTTTGAAATATTATATCATAATCAACTATGTCTATTTTTAGACTAATTAAGGTTTTCTAAATCAAAATTGATAGTGTTATATCTTTGAATGATTATATTTTTGTATGAATTTGACCACGCTAAATGTTTGATAGTTTGGGATATATTTATATTAATTCGAATGTGTTAAATGTCTAATTATTTAGGTTATGTTGATAAGAATTTGAATGTGTCAAATGTTTGTCTGATTAGGATATGCATTTGGATATGTAAACAAAGTTAATAATTAGGTTAATGTTGAATCCTTGAGTCTTGGTTAGGTTGTAGACTGAGGATGAATTGAGTAGATAAAAATATAAATGTCATGTCTTTTGATTTTAGAAGAATGAAAAAATATTGATTTGGATTGTATTTGGTTTGATAACTTTATATAAATAATGTTTCTATGCATATGTTTTAGAAAAATTATTAAAAGTATGAAATGGTTGGTTGTTGAATTTAGTTGAAACAATGCATATTATATAAGTTTTGTTGAGTGATTTGGTAATTCTTATAGTAAATCCAAAATAATACTCCATACCAAGATGTTTATTCATTGTGTATATTGTGTGAAATATTTAACATAACAAGGATTTATGCATATTTATTATATGTTGAATGTTTGGTTGAAATTCTAAGTTTATAGAATTTAATTTTTAAATTATAGATCTTTTACAATTAATAAAAGATTTTTTTTATTGTTTGATTGGTAAATATGAACAACATTTAGACTAGGTTTAAATAAATAAAATTTGAGGAAATAATTTTTGCAGTTACATAGTTATAGTAAGTAACTGGTAGTATAGATATGATGTTTACTCAGATGGTAAGATTCTATTGAAAAATATATTTTGATTATATTTATTATTTTGTAATAAATTATAGGATCATAGATTCATTGAATTTCATTTGATGCTCTAAATGAATGAAAATAATATTTCCATACTTTATATTTTATCTACTAATAGGGAATATTCTATGAGAATCTAATGGTTTTTTATAGTATTATATTTTAACTAAATATTGCATTCATGACACTAAATAGTTGGTGGAAGGATTCCACTAGCTTAATTAACACTTTAAATGTAAGATGAGGGGTAATTTGATTGAGTGGTGTGTATGACACTGACTTATCCTACAAATCATTAATTATTGAAAATTTTGGCCAAAGTAATGTTTTAATTAAAAAATGTAATTTCATATGTTGATATAGTTTTCATATTTATGAGATATTAGATTATAACAAATTTATTTATGATATACATTATGTATTAGATATCTTCAACACATAGGTTTTAGTTTGTCACTCTAGATTCCTACACCGTCATTATATTCTCATCTATGAAGGGAGGGTCATCCCCTTGTTTGGGAGATAGTGTGGGGGATATATGGTTATGGTTAGTGTGTAAAAAATTTTGGATGATGATCTCACTTCAACTGGAGTAGTACACTAGAGACTACATTGGATATTATAGATTGATACATGAGTCTTGAAAAATCTTGATTCATGGAGACTCTACTCCATGGAGATTTGTATCTTATTTTAATATTTGAGATATTATTATGTATTATTGAAAACTATAACATTTATACATTATACTTATACAATAGTAGCTATAATATTGTATCAATTGGGGCTAAATTTGTACTATTTCATTTATGATTAGATGCAATACTTATGATTATTTAGTATTATTGATTATTATTATTATTATATCTATTCATGGTGATCCTTATCTAAGTCTATTAGCTATAAACCTTTTGGTTAACTAAACTAATATAGTTATTTAAATATCACAAATTAGCTTTATCATGGTGAAATCTATATGATGAATATGTGTAATTAAATTTTAAAAAATTACTATATTTTGGTAAAACCTAGTTGGGTTGTTACATTATGGTATCAGGGCTAAGGTTCAAAATCTAGGACTTAACATGTCAACTAACATAAACTTATTCTTTTGATAAATAGGAATAATAATGATGTGTGCTAGACTAGGAGGTGAGGGTAATCCAAACATTGAACCCCTTGTTGATCTAGATCAGTTTGCCACTAAGCAAGCTATAAAGTTGGACCAAATCCTCATGACCATGCAAGAAAATAAGGATCAAATCATGGATCTAGAATAGGATGTGAATCACTATGAAGAGGAAAATGCACAAAAGAAACTTGAAGAGAATCCTAATGACCAAGAACAACTTCAAGAATAAAGGCATTAGGAAGTTACATAGGATGTGAGAGCTCAAATAGCTATAGAGTGAACACACAATATGAAAAAGGTGAATCCACCCAATTTTGATATAAATATATTGGGAGATGGAGATAAAGTATGGCTGATATAAATGGAAAATTATTTCAAGATTTATAATTATTCTAAAATCATGAAATTAGTCTGGGGAACTTATTAGCTTGTTGGTGAAATAACAACTTGGTGGGAAAACAAGAAGATTGAGATTCACCTTGACTCAATCACCACCACATGGGAATTGTTTGTGACACTATTTAGGTCATGATAGATTCCATAGTTGTACTTCAATCAAAAGATTATGGATTTTCACAATCTTAATCAAGGGGATTTATTGGTGAATGAATATTGGGAGTAATTCACCAAGATTTTTAAGTATGTACCTCAGTATCAAGCAAACGAGAGCTTCAATATTAGGAAATTTATTATGGGATTGAAAGCTTAAATTGGGTGTTAATTAGATGTTCATGGTCCATATACCATGGATCAGGTGTTTGAGAAGGAGGTCAAGCAAGAACAAAAACTAAAATTTCTTGCCCAAGTCAAAGATAATTTCAAAAAAAAAAATTGGAAATTCTAAACCATCTTTTAAGACAAAATAGAAGTAGAGGAGTAGAGAATACAAGGGTTAGTTTAATAATTATAACACCAATTTTAAGAGTGGTTTAGGGAATAAGAAACCTAGTATTGGTTTTAAGGGTAGTTTCAATGGAAACTAGTAGACTGAGAAGAAATGACTAGTTGGAGGTTGCTTCATTTTTGGAGGTGACCATTTTGCTTGATAATGTCCTTAAGACAAATCATATAATAAGAGTTTAACTTATTATCAAGGTATGTTTTAGTATCAAATTCATGCACCTATTGACAATCAACAAACTAAGTATCAATATTCACCCATAGAAGTGTTCAGTATTTTGTTTGATCATTCAATTTTTATTTTGATTGACATATGAGATACAGAATGTTTTATTTCTCCTATAATACTTAGCTAATTATCTATAAAGGCTAGAGTTATGGAAACTGCATGGTTGGTATAATATGGGAATGAGTCTAAGGTCAAAATTGATAAGTTTTTAGTTTAAGTAGAGATTAGGTTGATGGAGTTCACTATGGTAGTAGATATTTATGTAGCACCATTGGGATCATATGATGTGATCTTAGGAATCAATTGGCTTACAATCATAAATCCAATGTTGAGTATTTTTTGAAGAGGGTTGAGTGTCAAGATGATTTTAGAAATTATACATAGCTTTAGGGTGAGAGAAGGGAGTTGAATCTAAGGCATATTTCTTCAATTCAAATAAAAAAATCTCAAAGGGATGACATGAATTTATCATTAAGATAAATGAGATGGAAGAATCTAATGAACCATCTATCAAATATTATCCTTTTTTATAAACTTTCATGACATGTTTTTAGAAGAATTACTAGGATTACCACCTAAGTACAAGTTTGATTTCTTGATTGATATCATACCTAGATCAAAAATGTAGTCTAAGGTTATATAAATAATGATAACCACTAAATTTGTTGAATTAAAGGCACAACTTCTAGAGTTATTTTTAAAAGGGTAGATTTGACCAAGTGAGTCACCATGAGGTGCACCTATTGTCTTCATTATGAATAAGGGTGACACTCTTCACTTGTTTATAAATTATAAGATGTTGAATAAAGTAATGATCAAGAATAGATATCTATTTCCATACATAGATGATCTCTTTGATCAAATGTGAGGAGCAACTATCTTTTCTAAGATTGATCTTAGAGCAAGGTATCACTAGTTGAAGATCCATGAAGAGGATATTCCAAAAATAGTTTTCAAGACTCGATATGAGCACTATGAGTTCATAGTGTTACCATTTAGATTGATAAATTCTCTAGTAAGATTTATGAATCTTATGAATAGTGTGTTCATATATTACTTGGATCATTTTGTTTTGATTTTTATAGATAACATCCCCATTTATTCTAAGGATGATGAAGAGAACTTACAACATCTAGAATTGGTTTTGCAACATTTACAGAAGCACATGTTGTATGGAAAGTTGTCTAAGTGTGTATTTTCCAAAGGGAATTATAGTATTTAGGTCATATTATCTCAATAGATGGTATTTTAGTGGATCCAACAAAGATAATATCCATAATAGAGTGGTTGACACCAAAGAATGTGCATGAGGTAAGAAGTTTCATGGGATTAGTGGGATATTATAGAAAATTCATTCTAAATTTCTCTAAGATAGATAATCAAATCACCTCTCTTCAATGGAAGAATCAGATATTAGTCTAGTAAGATAAGTGTGAGGTAGCCATTCAATAACTTGAAAAGGAGGCTCACTTCATCACCCATGCTAATAGTTTTAAATCATAATGGTCAGTTCCTAGTGATCATCAATGCATCTAGGGATGGAATTGGATGATTTATTATGGATGATGGCTTAGTGTTAGCCTATGAGTTTAGGAAATTGAAATCATATGAGGTGAATTATGCCCCTCATGACCTAGAACTTGTGGCAATTGTGCATGATTTGTAAGTTTGGAGGCATAATCTATTGGGAAAGTTTTTTGATCTCAATATCGATAACTTGGGACTCAAGTAAATCTTCACCCAAATGAACCTAAATTCTCATCAAATATTATGGTTAGAGTTCTTGTTTGATTATGATTTTGATATTAATTATATCAAAGGCAAGGAGAATAATAGTTGATGATCTAATCCTTAAAGAGGTATATAATAGCTTTGGCTACTATTATGAGTACTTTTAGAGATCAAGTGATTAAAATTCATCCATGAGATAAATTATATAATCAAGTCAGGAAAGAATTATTTGAGAATTTTTAGAATCATAAGTATAAAGGATTGAAAATAGAGAGTGATGGTATTTTATGGTATACCAATATGATGTATGTACTTGATAGATAAAATATGAGGAGCATAATGTTGAATGAATTACCCAATTACCCATACTAAAGACATCTAGGAGTAACCAAGCTCATGGATGAGCTTAGACCACTCTATTTATAGAAAGGAATCAAGAGAGATGCAATAAATTTTGTGTCTCATTGTTTGGAATGTTATCGTGTGAAAGTTGAACATGTGCATCCAGATGGATTTCTATATCCACATTACATACTAGAATATAAGTGGTAGGGGATTACTACGTAATTCATCCAAGGTTTATCATTGTCATAGAAAAAACATGACATGATCTTGGTTATAGTTGACAAACTAACCAAGGTATCCCACTTCATATTGGGCAACTTGATAGATGATGTACCTACACTTGTGAAGAGGTTCATAAGAAAAGTGTATTGATTGCAAGGTTTTCTAGAGAAGATCATTTTAGATTAAGATCTGAGGATGACTTATAGAGTTTGGTTTATTTTAAATTCAACTTTGGGTACATAGTTGAACTTCAACACTGCTTACCACCCATAAATTGATGGATATATAGTAAGTTAACTAGGTTTTAAAAGATCTCCTTCATATGTATTGTATTTATTGTCAATACAAGTGGAAGGATTAACTTACATTGGTTTATTTTGATTACAATAACTCATACTAATTAGAGTTGAAGATGGATCCATTTGAGGAATTATATAGAGGGAGGTGTATAACACCAATCAGTTGGGATAGGTTAGAAGACTGGGTAGTCTTTGGACCTGAGATACTTTCAAAAATAAAAGAGTAAGTTAGGACAATCAGGTAGAGGTTGGCTAAGGCAAACAATAGACAAAAAAAATATGTTGATCTAAATATAATATCTAGGCTATTTTTTATAGGTGATAAAGTGTTTCCACAAGTTAAACCTCTAAAAATCTTGATTAAATTTGAGAAGTCATCAAAATTTTCACCAAGATATGTGGGACCCTTCAAGGTTTTAGAAGTGGTCAATCATGTAGCATATAGGCTTACATTGCCACTAGATCTAGCTATTTTACATAGTGTCTTCCATGTGTTTTATCTTAATCAGTACAATATTTATCCTTGACATGTGTTATATTGGAATGATTTATAGGTTCTAGACTTTGGGGTGGTCATGGTAAAACCAATCAAACTAATTGACACTCACAAACTCCATTTATGTAATAGAGAAGTGTCACAATACAAGGTCTAGTCAGACCAATATTTCTGAAGATAGTTCTACTTGGGAGGACTATGATGAGTTTTACAAGCTATTTCCATATTTTCTACTACATAAAATATTATTTTCTATTAAAATAATATTTTGAATTCATAACTTGTGTTTGAATAAATGTCATCAAGATGATGACCATCTTTAGGGAGGAAGGATATGTCATATCCCAATTTCTCTCTAATCTAAATAACTTATTTGATCAATAGATTATTATGCTTGATTAGTTGATTATATAATATTTTATTAAGCTTTATGACATATGTTGATTATGAGATAATTATGTGTTGTTTATTTTACATGATAGTTGCTATGGCTTAGCAATAATTTTATAGTTTATACATTGTGATCATGTTTGATTAGCTATACATTATTATTTTATGGATATAATGATGTTTTAAGATAACTACCTTCATTTTTGTGAGGTGGATGCATGATAAATTCATCCCTCAGAGTGTGATGGAGGGAGAGCATCATTGGAGAGGGTGTTTTAGATTGAGATGTTGGGGGATGATAGAGAATGGATCCATAAACTCTTACACACCACATTTGTATTTCATGATTATGTGGTTAATATTTGATAGATAGTTGTAATATGATTTGTTTTACATTTGAATGACTACTATTATATTTTATATTTTCACTAATCTAATTGATATTAATGATCATGTTGATTTTCTTCAATTATTTTTCTAGTTTAGTGATCATATGTAGCTTATATTGTTTAATGTAATTGCTTGGGTGAATGAGTGAATTTGTATACATTTTAATTATCTTACTTATTTATTATGTATGGTTGTATAGCATAACATTATGTTTTAATAATGTATTACATAATTTTTATTTGATCTTTAAGATTTAGATAATAATAATTAAAAATTATTATTATAATATATATGTTTAAATCAAATGTCAAAAGATATAAATAACATTATTTTTAAATGTCTTTGTATTCAATTAACTATTTGACCAATGGTTTTATATTCATAATAAATGTTAGATACATGAATATATTGATTTTAATAAATAAATGATTTTATGAAATCATTGTATTTTCAAAGTATGTTTGTGGATAACATTTCAACATTAAACTATAGTCTTGTAATACCTAATTGCATTGCCATGCCATATAATAATTATTTAATTTGTTTGTCAATCATTGCATGTAAATACAATGGTTTTCAATTAATTTGATAGGTGTTACATGGAATAAACATTGGGGTTATGTGACTTGTGGTTTAGTTGGTCAATTTTGGAAAGTTGATGATAGATTGTTTAAGTCAATGTCATGAAAATTTTATAAAAAATATAGAATAATTATTTAGGGATTCCATGGAAGTCTCAAGATGATTAGGGTTTCTAATCATCTGTTGAATCTAAGTTAACCATAATTTTCCAAAAATTATGGAGATTTGGTTGTGGATGCATGGTGGCAAGATATAGAGTGCATGCATTTTATTAGTCAATTTTGCTTGATAAGAATGGTGAAGAAATTAGGGGGGGGAAGTCGATGGGAAGAAATAAAATGAAAATAAAAGAAATGTTGTGGGGAGATGGCACATTAGTATGGGATGTTGGAGACAAAGAGAGAAATATTAAAAGGATAAGAGATTAGAAGGATTTGGCATACTTGGAAGAATATAAAGGTCAGTTTTGTACTTGAATTTTTATGTGTTAGTGTTAAATGGAATTATTGAATTGATTAGTGGGTTTTTCATTTTTTATAAATGAATTGACAAAAAATAAGGGACTATATGTATGGATCTATGGAAGGATAGGACTCCACATAACCTTACATCCAACCCCATAATCCTAAAAGGCAAGGGGTAGGGCCATAGGTATTTGGCTTATTTAAATTCACTACTATGAAATATCTACCTTTAACCCTCTATCAATTCAAAAAAGTTGAAAGATTCATTGATATCTTTATTAAGTAGTTATGGCATTTGAATAGATTATATACATTCAATTTTATTAACATGGTATATTGTATATTGAACTAGTTAGAATGTGTAAAATGGAAATGGGGTTATTTACTTATTTTTGCTTAAAAAGTATATATACATATATATTATTATAGTCAGGGATGTGAATATATACCCTACATGACCTTGATAGCTTGGGATATATATACACATTAATGTATATAATAATATATACACACATATATATAGCTATATATAACATAATATATACATATGATTAGAATTATTGTGAGTCAATCTTAGGATAATGATTGGTTATTATGATGAATTTATATGTGCAGTAAATATATATATATATATATATATATATATATATATATATATATATATATATATCGTGACTATATTCATAAGTTTTATGATTATGAATATATTTGAAAAGAGAAAAGATAAAAATCAAGTTTGATTATGATATAATATGGTCTGTGTCAAACTAATAACTAGGTTTGATTATATATTAAATGGATTATGTCAAATTATTAAATGAGTTTCAAATATTATATCATAATTGACTATGCCAATTTTTAGACTGAGTGAGGTTTTCTAAATGGGAACTGATAGAGTTGTATTATTGAATGATTATATCTTTGTATGAATTAGACTATGTCAAATGTTTGATAGTTTTGGATATATTTATGTTAATTTGACTACATTTAATGTCTAATTGTTTGGGTTATGTTGATAAGAATTTGACTATCTCGAATGTTTGTTCAATTCAAATATGCATTTGGCTATGCAAACAAAGTTAACATTTAGGTTAATGTTGAATCCTTAAGTCTTGGTTAGGTTGTAGACTAAGCATAAATTGAGTAGATAAATATATAAATATATCATGTGTTTTTATTTTAAAAGAATGAATAAAGATTGATTTGGATTGTATTTGGTTTGATTACTTTATATCAATAATGGCTCTATGCATATGTTTTAGTAGGTTTATTAAAAGTATAAATTGGTTGGTAATTGAAGTTTAGTTGAAACAATACATATTATATAAGTTTTGTTAGGTGATTTGAAAATTCTTATATTAAATATTAAACAATACTCCATATCGAGATGTTTACTCACTATGTATATTCTGTGTAGTATTTAATATAACAAGGATTTATGGCTATATGTTATATTTTGAATGTTTGGTTGAAATTCTAAGTTTATAGAATATAATTGTTAGATTATAGATCTTTTATAATTAAAAAAATATTGGTTTTATTGTTTGATTGGGAAATATCAACAAGATTTAAAATAGGTTTAAATAAAAAAAAGTTGAGGAAATAACTTTTACAGTTACATTGTGATATTAATTAACTGGTACTCTAGATATGATTCTTACTTAGATGGAAAGATTCTACTGAGGACTATATTTTGATTCTATTTATTATTCTATAATGAATTATAGGATCATAGGTTCATTTCATTTCATTTTATGGATTAAATGAATGAAAATTATATTTTTGTACTTAGTATATTTTATCTACTAATAGAAAATATTTTGTTAGAATATAATAGTTTTTTATATTATTATATTTTAAATAAATCTTGCATTAATGACACTAAATAAGTATTGGAAGGATTCCACTATCTTAATTAGTACCATCAATGCAAGATGAGGGGTAATCTAATTGAGTGGTGCATATGAAAATGAATGATCCTAGAGATCATTAATTATTGAAAATTTTGGCCAAAGTAATGTTTTAATTAAACATTGTCATTTCATATGTTGATATAGTTTTGATATTTATGAGATATTATGTTATAATAGATTTATTTATGAAACACATTATGTATTAGATATCTTAAACACATAATTTTTGGTTTGTCACGCTAGATTCCCGCATCATCATTATCTACCCATCTATGAAGGGAGGGTCATAACCTTATTTATGATATAGTGTGGGGGATATATGGTTAGTGGTTGGTGTGTAAAATCACTTGGATGATGATCTCCTTCTAACTGGATTACTACAATTGAGATTATAGATTTATACATAAGTCGTGGAGACTCTACTCTATGGAGATTTATATAAGGTTTTAATATTTGAGATATTATTATTTATTATTGAAAATTATAGCATTTATATATTATAATTATAAAATAGTGTATATAATGTTGTATTATTTGTCATTGAATTTTTAGTATTTCATTTATGATTAGATGCAATATTTATGGTTATTCAAAAAAATTCATGATTGTCATATATGTTCATGGTGATCCTTAACTAAGTGAATTAGCTATAAACCTTTTGGTTAACTAAATTAATATAGTTGATTAAATATCACTAATTATATTTCTCATTGTGAAATATATATGATGAATATGTGTACTAAAATTTTAAAAGTAAAAATTTACTATATTCTTGTAAAACCTAGTGGGGTTATTACACATTTCAATGGTGCAAGATCCAAGCAAGGATTAGGGGTTGGTGATGAATTTATAGAGATAAAGGTTAATAAATACATAGAATCATATAAATTATAGTTCCATTGAACCAAAAATAGAGTGGAGTTGAGGCACTAATTTTGGGATTGCATTTTTCTCTAAAAATAATTTCAAACAACTACTAATATATGGAGATTCATAATTGGTAATCAATTAGTTTAAGAACAAATACCAATGAAAGATACATAATTGAAGAGGTACAAATCTAGAGATTTGGATTTAATTGAGTCCTTTGAGGCATTCAATAAAGTGGTTGTTCATAGAGAACATAGTCAATTTACAACTCACTGGTTGCTTCAGCTACCAACTTCACACCACTACAAGATTCTAAGGTATAAAGATTTTCCATTAAACAAGTATCATGTTTATTGATTATTGACAACATGGAAAATTTCCATGTTTTTGATGGTAACTAACAAATAATCAAATTCTTGACTAATTCAAGGAAATTTGAGTCTCAAATCATTGATGGCAAGGAGATTATTTACCTATGGCAAGAGGAATAGGGAGAAGGAGTCATTCAGTTGAAAGAAAATTGCATTCCCTTAGGAATGGTTTATTTGTAAATATAATTTTATATGGTTCCTTAAAAACAATACTAAAGATAGCCAAAATTAAATGAATTTGATTTCAAAAAAGAGAATTTAAGAGATGAGTATTATCTGCACTATGTTAACATTGGCCTCAATTGAACTCTAGAAGAAAGACAAAGGGTGAAGGATTTACTCATCCTATATAAATATGTGATTCCATGGACATATCAAGACATGAAATTTTTTAACCCAAAGGTCATCACCCACATAATCCTAATGAAGTTAGAACATAAACTATTTAGGTAAAGATAGAGGCTGGTAAATCTTATCCTAGAGCCTCTTATTTAGAAAGAAGTGGAAAAGTTGTTGAATGCAAAAATATTTTTCCCTACTAGACTTTCTCCCTAGGTAGCAAACTTAGTTCTTGTCAAGAAGAAGAATGGGGAAATTAGACTATGTGTTTATTTTATAAACCTGAATAAGGATTTTAAGAAAGAAAACTATAATTTATCTTCTTTGGATGAGGTATTCTGAATAGTAAGTGGTTTAGGAATGATGTCCTTCTTTGATGGATTCTCAATATATAACCAAGCGCTAATTGATTCTGAGGATAAAATGAAGACTATATTCACCACAAAGTGAGGTAGTTATGCATACAGTAGGATACCATTGGCCTAATCAACATAGTATCTACCTTTCACTAGGCCATAGATCATGCATTCCAAGGGCTAATAGGTAAATGTATAATAATATACATGGATGACCTTTATTTTTTTCAAAGACCAAAAATGATCACATAGGCCACCTACAATCAATATTTAAAAGATACAAAAGGTTTGGCATCTCGCTAAACCCCAAGAATAACATATTTGGTGTTACTAAAGGAAATTTCTTGGGCCAAATCATCACTAAATATAGAATTATGATAGACTGAGATAAAATTTAGGGGATATGAAAGATTATAATCTTAAATAGAAAGAAAGAGATCAAATATTTATTTGAAAAGATAAATTTTGTGATAAGTTTATCTTAGACTTTGTGTAAATCATTAGACCTTTAGATTCAATGCTCAATCAAGATGTTTAAATGGATTAGATATTAGAGGTCTAAAATTATTTTCAAGACATCAAAGATTCAATATCTAAGGCCCATATGTTGATAAGTCTAGACTTCATTGAATATTTCTTCTTGTATTAATTTTCTTTAGAACATACCATTGCAACTATGCTTACCTAGAAGAAATATGAAAGTGAGCATCCTATTTCATTAGTGATCACACATTTTATGGAAGTAGAGCTCAAGTATTTTATGATAGATAAGTATATATTTTCTCTTGTCAAAGTGGTAAATAAATTTTGACACTACATCTTGAGGAATAAAACCTTCACTAGTATGTTATATCCTACTATCGAACTCACTTTGGGTCCAAAAAAACAAAGAGAATGTAGAAGAAAATGGATGGAGAAATTATAGGAGTTTGACATAGAAATCAAGCCTACTAAGATTATTAAAGGTCATGCCATCATTTATATCATGATTAATCCTAACCCATGCATCACCATTAAAGAGGTTTGTGAAATTCAATAATCTATAGGAGATTGGTATACTAATATTATTTAGCATTTATTCAAGGTACTTGTTCCCCTAAACTCAATAGGGAATAGAGGAGAGATTTGAGGCTCAAATTTGCTCTTTATATGATTATAAAGGGGATTATTCATAGAATAAATTATGAAGGCATATACCTGAGATGTGTATCATGATAAGAAGCTTAATAAATTCAAAAAAACATACACAATAAGATAGGAAGTGGTCATTCCATTAGAAACACCACAACCCATAAAATCTTTAGAATAGGTTATTACTAGCCAACAATCTTTAGGTATGTACATGTTCACATAATAACATGTCATGAATGTTAAGTCTTGGAAAAAAGAGAGGTACATGAACCAATGCCTATGCATCTTGTTATTGAAGGAAGGACATTCTCCCAATGGGGCTTAGAATTTAATGGTGTCATTAACCCCAATTATTTAGTTGGCCACAAGTTTGTACTCACTACCATAAACTATTACACATAATGGACCAAAGTAGTAGCTATAAGGCATTCCATATCACAAGATGTAATCAAATTTCTAGAAGAGAATATCACAACTAAGTTTAGTACCTTCATTTATTTAGTTTTTGACAATGGTCCATCATTCTAATCAGTTGAATTCACTAAATGGGCCCATGATAATCAAATCACCATCAAATCATTTTAAAATCATTAACCATAAGGAAATAGATTGGTTGAATCAACAAATAAAAACCTTATTGATGCCATTAAAAATTTAACACCATATAAACATAGAGATTGGCATAATCTATTAAAATATGTACTATGGGATAGTCTAACAAGATACAAGTAGGCCCTCAAGGATTTGCCTTATTTTTTGGTATATGGATGATAGTAGATTTTCCCAATCATGCTTAAATTTACAACATATCAATTTATATAGGAGTACATAGAACCAAGTGAAAAAGTGGAGTCTAAATTATTAGACATAACAGAGATGGAAGATTCAAGGATTGAATATTTATAAAATTTTAGGAAACATTAGGACATAGTCAAAATGTGATTTGATACAAGATTAAAATTCAAAGCATTTAAAATATTTGGCATGGTGCTTCTATGGGACAAAGTCCATGAAAATAAAATATAACATAACAAGTTTACCCCACTATGGATTGGAACTTATCATATTTTAGAGATCTTGGGTAGCAATGTTTTCCATTTGAGGGACATCCAAGGTAGTGAGTTAGCATATCTAGTCAATGGATAGTTTTTGAAGCACTAATTTATGGTTGCACCATTTCAAAATGTTCCTAAGTAACAAAAAGAGTTGTGGTAAAGGTAGGAGTAGAATATATTTAATTCTTTCATATTTTAGTTCCCTTATTTCTAGGTTAATGTTCCCTATTTTTAGTTATAGCTATAAATATGATTGACTTCCCCTAGTATTCCCAAGTAAGTATCCAATCCATTATACTTATTATACATGTTTAGAATATAAAATTTTAGTTTGTGGGAAGGAGTCGCAAAAGGAAGAACTAGCATGGGAAGGACATCAAGTAAAGCACACAAATTGATTTACTTATAGGTTATACACCTTTGTCTTTGTGATTTTTAGAATTTAGGTATGTCATAAGAAAATTAATCATGGCCATGCTACCATTGAATTATTCTGTCAGACATATAAATGTTGTTCTTATTACTACATACAAATTTATATTTTTTTTTATCATTTTCATTAGATTAAATGCACCTTTCATGTTAATACTTGTTTGAGAAAATAACCATTGATACAGATGTAGATGTTATGGATAATCTAATAAAAATTATGTTTTCCTATATACCATCTCCTTGTGCTTTTTGCTCTCCCTCTTTCAATCATATTTAAAAAAAGAAAAAAAGTAGTAAAATAAGGACCAATGCATCCTAAAAGAGTTATAAATCAAACCTAAATAAAATATAAAGGTGATCAAAATATCAAATGATGAAATAAAATCAATGTATCATGCATCATGCAATAATATAGGAGGAAAGAAAAGGAACCAAAGGTATCTCTGTCAGGGCTATATATTCCTGGTTAGAATTAAAGAAATGTTTGATCTTCCATAATTTTAAATATGTTTTCAAAGAAATTAGAATGAGACCTATAACTACCCCAAGTCTTTTCTAAAATTTTAATAACAAGGGTAAAAGTAAATCACTTCCTCACACACAAATCTAGGGTATGAGTAATGCAAGTATGTTGTATGTTGTTATTAGGAGTCTATTATATATATGATTTAATTATTCTCTAGTGAAATAGTTAAAATTTGATTTTATATTACTAACAAAAAATTTTGGTTCTCAAATACTTGGGAGTATTCACCCAGTAAGTCACGATTTGATATACTCAACATAACCCCATTTTTTTTTTAAATAGGGACCAACTGCATTTTATAAGGTTTAGGCCTATTTTGTAAGCCTTCTTTCATAGGTGTTATACTTATTACACCTATCTTCACTATTTGATAAATGAAAATGAGCATGTTTTTATTATTCAAACTAACCTATTAATACTTTTTAGAAGTTTTACATGAACACAGGTTTTTAAAACACACACAATTTATAAAAGTCTTGGGTTCACTAAGATAGTCATTGAAACTCTTATTCAATAGTCAATTTTCAGCATTCTTCAACCCTTTGAACCCATGTTAACATTTGAAAAAAATGTTCTTCAAATTTATTTTTATGGGTGTTGTTTAAAATGTTTATTTACATATTAGGTCCTTGTAACTTTTTCTACAATGTAGAAAAAGTCTTCAGCATTTATGTTCATCGCAATTTTGCTCTTTAGGATACACGATTCAAAAAAAATTCAGTTCAATATTTATTTTTCATAGAAAGTGTTTGTAATATGATTTTGTAACTTTTATCTTAGGCATTTACATCTTTAGTACTTGGTCTTCAAAACTTTTACATTTTGGAAAAAATGTTTGGAAATTACTCTTTAAATAAAATGTTTAACATTTACTATTTGGTGTTTGATCTTTAGAATTTAATCTTTATAATTTGATCTCTATAATTTACTCTTTATCAAAAGTTCTCAATGAAAGTGTTTGGAAAAGATAATCAGAGAAATATTTTAGAATTTGGTCTTCAAAACTTTTATTTTAGAAGGCTTTAGTTATAATTCAGTCTTTGTCAAAACTATTTAGAACTTTTGATTTTGAATGTAGCCTTTGGAAAAGGTAACCCTCATAGCCTTTGTAAACTATGCCTACTATATGTCTTCATAACTTTTATTTGATCAATTTTTTCACTTGGAAAGAATTAGGTAAAATCTCTTTTAATGAAACATCCAACTCCTAATTACTGAAATCCTTTGTGGCATAGTTAAACTTAAGTAAAAAGAGTGATATAATGAAACTTGTAAAAATACAATGATATGGTAGACTTCAGAACATATAAAATGATTATGTGACATACACATAAAAATTAAGTGGAAAAGTTAGAACTAAATGATTTAAATGAATTTAGAGATGTTGGATATTAATGGATCACAAACTAGAATTGAATTCCAAAGGATACATAAATGAATAAAAAATAAATATTATGCTTATTGATCAAAAACAAACTCTAATCTCACTTGCCTCCTTGAGAATAATCCATAGCTACCTTCATTTGAATCGTGAATTGTATACAGTAGAGTTGAACCACTAAATTGATGAACCAAAAATCTATCAACTTAGTAAATTAAGTATGGTGTGTTCATATAAGACATTTAGAATATCCTTATGATTTAACCTGTTTGGGTTTAACTATGTAAATTATTATGTTTATATTAAAGGTATGAGATGTCCAAATCAATTAAATAATATGCAATAATTAAGTATTTATTTTTTATGGCTTTTGAACTTCTTTAAATTTCTAAAAATAGTAATAAATATTATTGAATAGAGACTTATCTATAAAGTGAATGTCATGGATTATTTGAGTTCTTAAAAATGAGTTAAGGATAGGTTTGAATGTCATCAATAAAGTCCCAATATTCATTTATTCATTGGACAATAGTGCACCACTCGGACAGTAGCACCATATTGTTGTAGTGTCCTCAAATGTGGCACTAGTGTCCCCTTTGTAGGACTATTCCTATATTATAAGAGTACCCGTGCTTGTGTTTTTAGTCACATTCTTGTGAAAATGAAATCATGAAATTTGTGTTATGCATGGAAAACCTGATTTAGTGTGCAAACTTTAATCCTCCTTACAAGTATGGCATGAGATTAAAATATGTGTTCATCAGTAGGATAGGACATCCTCATAACCCCATTATGAAGATATTTTTCTACATACCAATACTCTGAAGAGGGATCAATCCTGATGCAGCTCTCCCACCTATTTCTTGACGAAGTGAAAGTGAATGCTACAATGAGAGTGGACTTCAATGCCTTGAATTTGATTGATCTTTGAAATCTTTGAAATTTGGGTTTAGGGTTGTTGTAAATGGTAGTCTACAAAATTAGGAACACATAGAGATCAAATACCTTAATTTTTCTCAACTTGATTTTTATTTGAATATGATTTTTCATCTTTTTTCCATCTAGTGAATAAAGGTCAAATACACTTGTATTTATATAGATCTATATCTTGTGAAAATAATAAAATGTAATTAGGCCAACCTTAGAAGGGGAACATGTTTGAAAAAGTATCCATTCAAGAGATTTACAGAAAAATATAGTAGCACCCAATTGGGTAGATTAGCACCATGTGGTTGTATTGTCTTAAATGTGGTGCTAATGTCTACCTAGCAGATTGTTGGGTAAACTAGATTGGGATCTGATAAAGTTATCTTGGGACTACATTTTTGACTAATTGTAACTATTTGTGTTCTACACAATGACTAAAAAAGTGTGGTAAAGTCTCTAGGATAGGTCTAGGGATAAACTAGGAATAGGCTAACTCAAGTAACACTCTTAACATCCAAATACCACTTTTAGGTGATTACATTTCCCCCTGATTTATGATAGAAATGTAACAAATCAAAATGAATAGAATAAAGGTAAAATAAGTGCACCTAGACTTACCTTAGAATTGAATCTCGTGTAGCTGAGTCTGAGTATATGAATTTGGGTATTTGTATGTGAAAAATGATCCAAAGTAATGACCTAGAATGAAACATGCAAAAATTAGTCCTTATTTAAGATATGATCAAAAGACTATGATGGAATAAATAAAATGATCAAATCTGAGTAAAGAGAGAAAAAGATTGAATACATCTCGTTGGGTATGTGAACAAATGCATGAACCTAGTTATAACCTATGTGTGTGAGTGTACATAGTGATATTATCATTGAATAGTTTGGATTGAGTTGATAGCTTGATCAATCCTCATATGGGTGGCTAGAGAACTTAATTTGGTTTTGAATCCATCATTGCCCACCTCTACTTGGTGGATCCTAATCTATGAATAACTTGGATAAGATTGTAAGTGGGTCTAACCCTATCATGTTGGTGGCTCAACAACTTAATTAGGTCATGAATTCATCATTAACCTCTAGTGTGAATTAGATAAATTTGTAATTGAATTACATAAAGTGATAAAAGTATATAATTGAGTAAATCTAATTATGTATGTCAGTTCCATAGCCACTCAGGTATATTAGGTGGCTCTGGACCACTCAAGAATTCCAACCACTACAAATGGAGTGAGGCATGAATATGATGACAAATTGAAATATAATATCAATGGTATACAACATAGAGAATTACATGGAGTTTACTATTCCATCTAATCAACTTATGTGTAGTTGAGTTTATGGAAACTATGTACCATACACGTAAACCAAATATGGTATTTGAGTATACTAAATCTAAATTGAGTATGTAATAACTAAATCTATGTAACTAAACTGAACATGGGAGTTATCATAAACCACATGATGCCCTAAATTTGAGTAACTAGTATGAATCTAAGCTATGGTAAATGTAACTAAGTAAAATCTAAACATAACTATTAAACCTATGATTGTATGTATACAAATCTATATTGTACCTAGTCTATTGGTCTAAATAATCTAGACTATCTTGAAGCTAGGGCTATTATAAATTAGTTATCTATAGTAGACAATAGTTCCATATGTCACTAGTTTACTAATCTAGGTGATAATGTTTACAAGGTTTGAAATCTGGGTGATCTGAACTATTTTGAGTCTATTTTTCTATGTCTAATTTCTGAAATTGAGCCTATGTGCTGAAAATCATCTATGAATAGAAATGTAAGATCTCAATCTCTGTGATAAACCCTTATTAATTCCCCCTCTTTTGAGGGTATTTATGAAACCTATGTAATAACTATCCTCAAAATAAGTATCTCTATAAAATATGTTAGCTAGAGCATGTGCATGATATCCTAATATAATGTACAAACATAACATCATAATGTAAATGAATCTAAAATCATAAGTAGGTAATGTAAGATGTATGTTGTAATCTATCATTACACAAGGGTGTCAAGATAGATGTAATCAATGTTTATAGTAAAAAATCTAAGTAACTACCTAGGTGGATGGGACATAATGTCCATCATAGCTCCCAAGTAAGAAGGATAGATGCATAAGATCCTTCAAGGCATCAAAATCTAGTGTGTATAACAAGCAAATACAAGTATCATGGTGAATAATCATACAAAAAACCATAAATGTGAGAACATGAGGCACACAAAGATATAATAAGGATCCAAAATATAAGGGAAATAGACATATGTCACTAAATTTAAGAATGAAGACATACAAGGACATGTTCAAATGTCCACATACGCAAGCAATAAGTAATTTAGTGTAGAGCCACATATAAGGACATGTTAAAATGTCCACATATATAAGTAGTAAATCACACACAAGGGACATGGCCACATTTCTAAGGCATACAAACATAGAAGTAACATAGCTAAAAATAACAATGGCATATTCAAATTCCCTTAAAGATGAAATAAGCATAGGAAAAAAAATTAAGTATAATCTAGGAAAACTAGAATAGAAATGACAGCATGTATAGCTATGTAGTAAAAATATATGTAAATATTAGGATTAATATATATAGAGTCTAACTAGTGATAGCTGGAACAAATCTAATCAATGAGTAGCAATGATCAATATCAATATGTATCAATGAATAAAATAGAATGTATAGTATGTAAAGATAGAACCTGGTAGTAGAAACTATGTATGAGATACCCCAAAGTGGGTAAATGTATCAAATGTATAAACTTGGATTAGTGTATATGCCCCCATTAGGTAGATTAAAATAAGTCTAGATCAATGTAGTGGATTGGAGTAATGTATATAATCTATAAGCACTCAACAAGAATAAGTGAATCATTTGTGTATGATAAAACCAATTATACTAGGATAGCTAGCAATATGTAATATCTAGAAAATAGTATAAACATAAACATAATAATGAATATAATCTATAAATTTTATGTTTTCAAAATATTTGAATGTTTTTGTATTTTGATATGTTATATTACTTTTGTTTTTATGTATATAAGTTATGTAAAATAAAATGAAAATAAAATAATTACAAGGAGCAAGGGAGTGGAAGTAAATACTACAAATGGAAATGAAACAGTATCCAAGAAAAGTGTAATGTCTCTATAGACCGAAGATCACTTATATAAAATGTGGATAATCAAATAGTGGTTATGGTAGAAGGTCATCCAATGTCAAATACTAAGCCTAACCAAAATCAAGTAATTCATCATCATCATGATCATCATACCAATTTATATGTGTCAATGGGGCCTTATCCTTGCCATGAGTCTAGAGTTTGTGCATCCGAATGGCATGTTTCTCAACTATGTAAGATGCCTCTCATGTAGTCCTAGGGTAAATGAAATTAGACCATAGAGTATCTATGTGAAACCTATGGTTATCATCTATGTCATCATGTAAAATTCAAACCATGTGCCCATCATGAGTGAATTTTAAACATATATTAGATCTATGGATAATAGCATCCATCGCCTATAACCATATACTACCATGCATAAGATATATATGAATTTCTCTTCTCAAAATGAATAAAAATATAATGGCCACCTTGGGGCCACATGCAACTAATAATGTAATATGTCCAATGGAGTCTTGACAATGTATAACATGTTGGATCACATTCTCTTGATAACCAATGTGGTGTAAAAATCCCAAAGTGAAAATATTAGGATAATAATCCTCATTTATAGCCACATAGGGAAGATATCTATCTACCAAAAATATCTATGTAGTTGATGAATCATTTTGTAAATATCTATATTGGTGATGACTCATGTCTCGATGCTCATATCTATGAAGCATCTCTTATCATTGGTGGTGGTGTCTATGAAGGTGGAGGATATATTATTTGGATGGTTCCCTTAGCCTTATATTCATTTAGTTTATGTTGTAGTGCTGATCATGTATTTGTATCATTTCCAATGAGTCTATGAAAGTGTAAAAATAGTTGCACGTCCTATGGTGATAATCTACTAAATGATTTATATTGGAATATGGGTAATATCATCAATCATTTATCAAGTAGTAGCTATAATATATGTTTTGGTATATCTTTTGAACTCCTTACCTAAATCTATATGACTAAATTAGTACCCATGGATGTTATCATATATAATAAATGAATCAAGGGATCTGATGCTAACTGTGGCTGAGTAGGGGATCTTATAAATATAGAATATTGAACAAGGGAAGATAATGATGTGGGACAAGGTATAAGTACCTTTGAATAATATATATACTCTCTTGGTCCCATTGGTGTAAATATCAATCTACATAAATAATCAACAATGTCTATAGGTGGTTGATCATCTTCTATAGTGTCATGTTAATATGTGTTAGAATTATGAATGTAAGCCTCTTCCAAATTGGCAAGGAGTGGTAAGTAGGCTATTAGGATATCGTAATTTATCCTATATGATGAATTATATAGTATAAGAGTTTGTTCCTCTATCATTGGTGAAGGTAACTATGTTGGGAGAGGTTGGTCCTCTATCATTGATGAAGGTGTCTGTGTTATAGGAAGCTTTGAAGTTGGTATATGAATGGTCTTTCTAGACTCCCCCACCTCATAAGTATGCATGTGTTTAATGGGAATCCTATGAAGTGGGGGTTTGATGAAAACATGTGGTGTCCCATATGAAGATGTAATCAGTTTAGGAGGCTTTGTGAGCCTAAAATATCTAAATGGATGATTATATGTTGGATAGTGTATAGGTACCCATCCTTCAAACATTTTACACATCTATGAATAGTGGAAGGTACACCCTCCATATCATGCATCCAAGGTCTCTTGAGTAACAAATTATGATTTAAATTGTTTAATATCACTTGAAAGTGCATAGATAATGTCTTTGGTCCTAATGCAATGTACAATGTGATTGATTCCAATGTCTATCTAAGAATGTCATCAAACCCACATATATTCTTGTGTCTTCTAAAAAGATGTTATATTAACCCCCATAGTTTTTAGAAATGTGAGGCTACATATATTGAGCCATGAACCACTATCAATGATACCTCATTTAATATTTGTGTTGTTGATTTGATCTTGAATAAATAGTGGCAAGTTCTGATCAATTATTGATTGTGAAGGTAAATCCTCATTGGAAAAAAATATCACATCCTCCACATCTTTAATAGTATTCATGATAGATGGAAAATAGGATAGTTTAGTATCGTGAGGCATAAATGTGTGATTAAGTGTTTCAAACATAATATATTTGAATATTATTGCTTTTTTATTAATTATAATATAGATATTTTAGCTAGTGTTCTTCTCAACCGATCCACTATATCAACTTATCTTTGCTAATATTTACACGCTATCATAGTTTGTTGGGGATGAAGATGGATTATAGGGTTATGATACTCCTATATAGGTTGAGAAACCATGTTTCACCTAGTGATAGCTTAAACAATGGGATATACTATTTACCTAGGGCAAGTAGTAGAGGTAAGATGGGATTGTAGATAATGAAGTGATCTAAATGGAGGTAGGACAAAAGGAGTCCTTTGATCCCTCTATCATCTAGTAGTAACTAGAGGTAGCTCAATCTGAGTCATATAACAATGATCTATAGAAAAATGGGCTCACACGATGGAGGACCAATATGTAAGACAATCTTAGCTTAAATTGAATCCATGATAGGAGTAACATACATATGTACCTTTCTACAAATAGTTGGTAATAAACATGATAATAAAAGTATCAAACTTTGTAAAATGAAGTGAAATATGGATTCTATCCTGATAATCATGGTAGCAATTGTAAATTGAGATGGAATAATTGTTTTAAATGTGAAACATAGGGTTATCTAGGGTTAGGTTTTTTGGAATCTATGGTTTTTTTACAAAAATTTAAATTATATATAAAATAAATTAAAACCATAGTATGAAATTTGTTTAATTTATCTAGGTTGTCTAAAAAAATAAGAAAAATTAGAAGCATGTAACCCTAAATTATTGTAAAAAAATTGGGATTAATGCAATCTAGGGTTTGAAGCAATATTTGAATTTAAGATGAGTTCACCAAATTATTTAACATTTTAGGGTTTAATTATGTAAATTCCTATATTTAGCTTAAAGTAATGAGATGTATAAATTAATTAAATAATATGCAATAATTAAGTATGAATTTGTTATGGATTTTTACTTTCTAAAAATAGTAATAAATAGGCTTGAATAGAGACTTATCTAGAAAGTGACTATCATGGATGATCTAGGTTTTGAAAAATGAGTTCTAAATAGGTTTGAGTATCACCAATAGGGTATTAGGATCTATTTGTTCACTAGATAGTAGCACCCCTCATGGATAGTAGTGTCATACTTCTAGAATGTCCTCAAACTAGTGCTAGTATCCCCTTTATAAGACTGTTCCTATTTTATAAGAACATGTGCCTATGTTTTTAGGTCCTAATCTAATATGCATGAAATATGGAGCTCTATGTTGTGCCTAAAAAAATTAATTTAGTGTATAAATCCTAATCCTCCTTGAAAGTATGGCATGAGCTAAAAGTATGTATTTTTTAATAGGATGTTTGGACATCCTCAACACCCTACTATGAAGAGAGTTTCCTACATACCAATACTCTAAATAGGGATCAATATTGATGTAGTTCCCCCATATAGTGCTTGATGCAAGTGAAATTTAATGCTAGAATGAGAATGGACTTTGATGCATTTAATATGATTGAGATTTCAAATATTTGAAATCTAGGTTTACTGTTGATATAGATTGTAATATGTATAAGTAGGGTATAATAGGTATTAAATACCTTAAATTTTTTGAAATTTTCTTTTTTTTTAAATAGGATTTTTATTCTATTTTCCATGTATTGAATAAAAGTCAAATAAACTTGTATTTATAGATATCTCTGGCTTGTGCAGATAAGAAAATTTACTTAGGCCAACCTTAAGAGGGGCACACTTTTGGAAAAGTGTCCATTCAGGAGAGTTAGGTCAAAGGATAGTAGCACCCAGTTGGGAACACTAGCTTCATGTGGCTATAGTGTCCCAAAATTGGCACTAATTTCCACCTATAAGAGTGTTGGTAAAAGTGGGTTAGGATATAAGAAAGCTATCCTAGGATTATGTTTTTGGTTGACTGTAACTGTCTATGGTCTATACAATGGCTTAAAAAGTGTGGTAAATGTTGTAGGATAGGTCTAGGGATAAAATAGGAATAGGCTAACTCAATTAACATGTTTGGAATATAAATATCACTTTTAGGTGATTAAAAATTGCCACTATATAGATTCCTTATCAAGGACTTAACAAATAAAAATACACTATCTTTAATCTAGAAGTATTCATCAAAATGTATTCTAATTACTCAGCATTATGGGACCTAATTTGTTAGGTGGATACACATACCTATGAGGATAACTTAACCCATTAAAAAAGACAATTGGTTATAGATTTAATCCCTCTCAAGTGATAAGGAATGCATTTTATAGTAGATAAGCCTAAGGTTATGCCATGTATAGACCTACTACGAGACCTTTTCTTTGAAAGTAAGGTGATTGGGGGAACTTTATTACACCACCTAGAGAACAAAATCATAATTACTTGAATCTTAGGATATGCATTCTAGATTTATTTATCCCTACCTATTATGGATGATACATATGATCTACACAAAGTGGTTACCTAAAAAAACAAAAACTAAATTGACAAAAAATTAAGAAAATGGATCATTCCTAGAGATACCATCATCCTCAAAGAGAAGCAGCTAGTACTTGTAACTATGTTCTATATGGGAGTCCAAATTGAGATGGACCTCCTTAAATAGTTATATGGATACCCCAACATTGAATTCCTTCACCTTAAATGTGTTACACTAATAAATTTATTAATGATCATAAAGATAAAATTTTCTTTGGTAGAGGTAATCAATGCTAAGTTATGGGAATATTTTATACACAAGGACAAGAGGCATATAGAATACCACTTTTATATGATGGCATACCTCTTAGATACTATAATAAACATAATATATATGTGTAATGGGTCATTATAGAGCCTAGATCCATATTTCATCAATAACCATATATGTGAGTCATAATCTTTCATGCACATATATGTGCTTATACCATAAACATAACCCAAATTCTAGATGATGTATACCCTTAGGTTTGGATGGATATTCATGATTCACCACTTCCCAAGGTATTTAATAGCATAAATAACACATTGATATCTAGAGGGGGCTATTGGTTCTATCCTGACTATGTTGTGATCATGGTTATTGGCCATAAATTACACCCCTATGTCTCTCCAAGCATTTACTAGACAAATTAGTAGAGCAAGAGATAGCCTACCAACTATGGTGGGGAATTTATGAAGAATTGAATAAGAAAAAGAATATTTCATTCCATGGCTAACATCTAATTATTGGTAACATGTGTCACGTCAATATTAAGCACTTTTGGGAGGCTAAAATGTTCAAATAATACTCCTCATTAGCCACTCTACCACATAGAATACTTTGACCCTCATGGTAGAGTTTAAAATCATATTCAAGGCCTTATTATTCCATATAAAAATGAGACTTATGACCATGATTTCATTTTTATTAATGCCAAGAGTGATTCCAACATCTTGGAGAGGGCATGGGTGGTTGGTTTGGGTGAGTAACTCGTGAAAATCATCCAAGGGGAGACCTCAATATCAATTACAGATGCACATATTAGGATTTCAACCTTAATTAGATGGGTTACCATAGATTTATAGATTTATAGGTCTTCCAAATCATAAATGGAATAGGATAACCATCATAGACATTACACATGATGATGAAAACTATAAATTAGGATCCTGGGGTAGGTAAAGATCCCAATGTTTCAATTTTAATTGGAAGAACTAAATGTGAGACATTTTGTATTGACTCTTTAAAATCATAAGGCTATTCTTGTATTATTATTACTTCATCTTAAGATACTGAAAGTGTGGAGGTCTCAACTTTCCTTACTTAGGAGGCTTCCTACACATCAAAAAAGGTGACAATTTTGTATAAGAGGAAACCAAGGGCTTAGATCCCCCTAGTGAGTCCAATAATTGAATCAAAATCTATATAAGGACCATCAGGGTAGGGGTAGTAGTCTAAAGGAGGTGAGTCCAATAATAAATAAGAGGATTTACAAAGAGTAAAAGTCTTAAGCCTCCAAGATACCAAAGTAAAGGCACCACTATAAGGAGACTAATTAGGTGAGGGTGTAATCCAAACTGTCTATAAAACTCTTTCGGTTTCTACGACTCTAGTTATATCTTTTATCTCTCCTCTATTTGATTTTTTGTTTGATCCCATTTATCTTAGTTCTAGTGTTTCCCATTCCTTAGTTGTGCCTAAGGTATAATTTATTTCCTTTGATCCTAATGTCTAACCATCCTTGCTTATTCTTAAATTTGAAGATGCTTCTTCTACTCATGTTGTTTCTACATCCAATAGTCTATATTATTCTAATTGTGTCCTCAACATCTATTCCTCCCACTTATTCTATGGTTACTTCTACCATTACCTCAGTATCCCCTAAAACTAAAAAAGTATCATCTAATAAGCTAGGGGAGAATTGTCAATTCTACATCTACTTGTGTCATCCACTTGATTAGGCTTGACATTTCCATCTTCTAGTTCTTCCTAAGATACCACTATAGTATCATCAAATAAGGTTGGGAAGAAGAATTAAGTATATGAAGTCCACCCATTACCCTAATATGATGGTGCAGATTAGTCTAAGACAATTTATCCTTACCTTTTAGACCCATTACATGCAAAGGGATTTAAATAGTCTTAAAGGGATTTATTGGTTGAGAGTACATCTCAAGACACTCAACCAACAAACTTAACCCAATTCCTAATCACAAAGTGGGAAATATATTTGAAATCTCAGACTTCTCAAAGGCTCAAAATTATAATTATAGGTCTTCCCATAGTAAGCTCAATTTTTGACAAATCCATAGGGAATATTCATAGGTGAATAAAATAAATATTAAAAATGATGCTAGAAGGGGGATGATCCTAGAATAAATATATGATGTTTTCTCAATGTAAAATAGGAAGAATAAGAGACTGAAGCATTATCCATATAATAAGGATTTAAAACTCTATTTTGAGAGACACAATGATGATTTGATTGAGCATGATGAAGGAACATATAAATCAAAGAGAGAGATAGAACAAAAGTTAGGGTAAGTTAGGGAACAACAACAAACCATCCATGCCCCTGTGAAAATTGAAATAGGTGTGCAAAGTGAAGCTTCAATATTGTATAACATTTTGGATGCCATTACATAAATGAGGGTTGAATTAGTCCCTAAAATCATTGAAACAACTTTTTTTTTATTTAAATGAAAAAGAGAATAAACTAAAATTTCTTTTTTTTACACAATGAATAAGGCATATATCCATATCAATTTAATGACACCATTAAAGGATTCAAATGCCCTCAACCTAGTTTTCATTCAAACACAAGAAGTGAGGGAATGGATGATAGTAAAAGAAGAAATAATGCCCAAATATGTATAATATGAGATCCTTATTTTTCAAATTCTATGGGAGTTGAAGCTCTCACAAGCAAGGGACTCTATAGGTAAACTAATAAGTA
Organism: Torreya grandis; assembly: GCA_037957365.1. Classification (NCBI taxonomy): domain Eukaryota; kingdom Viridiplantae; phylum Streptophyta; class Pinopsida; order Cupressales; family Taxaceae; genus Torreya; species Torreya grandis. The sequence goes on from JARHVA010002070.1 coordinate 1,494,868, forward strand.
GATCTAATTTTGACCAGCATCTCCAACAAGCCTCCATCAATTTAAATTAGAATCTTTTGGGATTAACATCATGGGATATTTAAGATGAGTTGAATTTTTAGTAAAGAAAGTCACAAAAGTGGAGATATTACAAATCAAATTTAGGAGCACTAAATCTAAACATGAATGCCTAATGGAATAAATAAGCAATGTAGATAGACCCCCACTTTTAAAGGAAATCATAATATACTTGCATGATGTTAGTTTTAATTTTTTTCAAGAATTATAGGCAAAGAAGAAATCTAAGAATCCATATACTAGTTCGGTTTTAGTCATCAACTTAGCTCTAACTATTAGTTTAGTACCACCAACCACTTTAGTACCTTCCATAATGACAATAATAGACATGCAATCACCAAGTGTAAATAATCCTTAGTTATTTGAGGCTAATTTTTTACGTATTATTTTATATATGATTAATCAATTTAATTATAGATTACTTACACTTGTCATATGAATGTAAGAGTTAACCTAGGCAATTTGTAAGCATACACATGTTGCATGGCATCATGCAGGCAAACTTATTTTTGACATAGTTATAATTAATTGTAAGTATACATGCATTATAGTTAATTGTAAGTATACATGTAGTTTTTGGCATTAAAATTAGAACTAAAGTTATAATTATAAGATGTAACTTTGAGTTTTCATGAACTTGGAGGATGAGGTGCCCCCTCCCCAAGTATATTTATATATGTAATCCCACATTTCAAAAAGGTCAAAATTTTTATCAATATAGGAAGAAATTATTTTGATTGTCATGAAACTATGTGGATGTAATTTCCTTCCATTTCAACATGGTTAATATTTTATTTCCCTTTTTTTTTTTTCAAATTTAGTAATTTGAAGTGTGAAAAAGCTATAGAGAATTATTTTTGTTATCATTGATATCTATTGATTTTAGATGTGTAAAATCTATTGAATAGTTAGTAAGTATTATTGATTTTAAGCACTTGGTCGATTGTATTATTTTTATAAGTGTGAATGAGTGTTTACATTTGATATAATCTTACAGGTATGAGCCATAGCTACCCTAGATACCTTTCTAGTCTGAGCTATAATCTCCTAAGTAAGGTTGTTCAATAGCTACTTTAAAATGGGCAATCTTCAGTTGAGACACTCAAATTTCTAATACTATTTCATCCTAAACTACCTAAATGTGTTTATCTATGAGTGTGAAATAGCTACAAGAAGCAATAATTAGTTATAGAAACACTTATCCATAGAGGAACCAACCCAAGAAGTGATCTCTTGAAAACATAGAGCTTTATTTTATGATCTACCCTTCCCTCCTTTTAAGTTTCTTCAATTGAAATCTACCCACTTTAGAATAGTTTCCATCCATCCATTTAACCCAACTAGGTTTTAATTTATTTACTATGATTCATTTCACCAAAATCAATCCTATTTAACAACTTGCATGCTCAGCCTGCTATTCCACCACCAGGTTGTTTAACACATACTTGTAACTCATGCCTTCGAGTGGAGTTTACCTCCATTGATATCCTAAAATGTCAGAGGTTACCTCATTAAATCAAGGATGTGAAAAAGACCCAATTCAATAAGAGGATGATATATATCACCCTCCTTAGGGTTAGCAGGAGTAAGATTAGTTTTATCCATTTGAAATTTTTGAAAAACTAATATTAGAATAGGATAAATAAGAGAAACAAATCTGAAGGAGAAATCAATCATTACAATAATGATATATCAAATTTAGGCTATTAGTTATAGTTTCTTGAAAATATGAGATATATTTTTTTGTAAAAATAGGAAATGAGATGAACCCATAAAAATAAGAAAATAAAAGTACATGTATGACCTATAGGATCTAAATTTTATAAAAATAGTAAATTTATAAATTTGGCAACTCTTGAAAACATAGAGCTTTATTTTATGATCTACCCTTCCCTCCTTTTAAGTTTCTTCAATTGAAATCTACCCACTTTAGAATAGTTTCCATCCATCCATTTAACCCAACTAGGTTTTAATTTATTTACTATGATTCATTTCACCAAAATCAATCCTATTTAACAACTTGCATGCTCAGCCTGCTATTCCACCACCAGGTTGTTTAACACATACTTGTAACTCATGCCTTAGAGTGGAGTTTACCTCCATTGATATCCTAAAATGTCAGAGGTTACCTCATTAAATCAAGGATGTGAAAAAGACCCAATTCAATAAGAGGATGATATATATCACCCTCCTTAGGGTTAGCAGGAGTAAGATTAGTTTTATCCATTTGAAATTTTTGAAAAACTAATATTAGAATAGGATAAATAAGAGAAACAAATCTGAAGGAGAAATCAATCATTACAATAATGATATATCAAATTTAGGCTATTAGTTATAGTTTCTTGAAAATATGAGATATATTTTTTTGTAAAAATAGGAAATGAGATGAACCCATAAAAATAAGAAAATAAAAGTACATGTATGACCTATAGGATCTAAATTTTATAAAAATAGTAAATTTATAAATTTGGCAAATCCATAGATATTTTAGTAAACTAAAATATTTTTTTCTCTATATCAAAATATTTATGAAAACCTATGAATAATTTGAATATTTACTTAATATGAATCCAAAATAGATTAAATACTTTTGAATGCTTCAGCAGGGGAAACCCTAGAATATTCCAAATAAAGAATAAAATTTTAGATAAATAGAGAATTTTTTTAGATATATGAGAGAGGTTTTTGAATAAAGTATGATTTTTTATGAAACCTAGAAATTAATTTTAAAATGATTACACCATTATCTTTATATGCCAATATTTACTAAAAATAAGAAACTATAAAATGTGAAAACTCCATACCAAATTTTGGTGAAAAAAGAGGTTTTTTCATATAAAAATTTGAGTATAAAATACCTTTGAGGAAATTTTAAATGAATATGTTTAGAGGATGAAATAAAATGATTAATAAATAATCCACTTGTAATAATTTTCACATGAAGCCCTTGTGACCAGAGGAGGTAAATCCCTAGGGTAAACCTTCAGATCTAAAAATACATCATAACAAGATAAGACCCTAGGATGCTTGGAAGCCATAGATCATAAAAATTTACATATCTACATGGATTAGGCTCAGTAAATGTTTTACCATAATTTGGATAAGGATCCATCTTGCATATGAATGGTTAACAATATAGAAATTGTAAGGCACAAGAGTGAATATTAGATCTACAACATGCCAATTAGCATGCTAAGCTTAGATGTACCATATGTTGAATTTATATAACTAAGATATGATATTAATGGAAAGTAAAATTATGCTAGATATATAAATGACATAAAAGAGAGTACTTAGGTAGTTATGCTTCTAATGTTGACATGGATTTGGTGTAGGTATGAAGATATTTCAAGATCAATTATCAAATTTTATATCTCTAACTTTGGCTTTCTAGATAGTTGTATCATCCTAGGATGGTTATGTCGATGTTAGTTTTTGGGTTTGGTACTAGTGTCCTATATGAAATATTAGCTAAAATAGGATGCAACCACCTAGATACTTATAGGTTTTCCTTTGCTTTCAGTTTGGTGCATTCAAATTTTGGTCATGTATTGTCACTCCTAGTGAAATAGAAAAACCTTAACTCAATGTGACCTTGGTGAAAAATGGGTTAGTGGGTACATGGTATTGTGTTGACTTGTAATGACCCTACTATTAAAGGGAAATACCTACATAGCCAATATTCTATAATAGGGCTTTAGACTCATGTGCTTCTCCCCTATGTATTAGATTGTGAATGAATCATGTAATGTGTGTAAAGTAAGTACACTAGTGACCTATCTTATAAATTATAAAATATGACCTTATGAATGTTACTTTAGTACTTCAAACCTATATTTGGGTTGTTACTTTGATTTATATCAAAATAGGATAAAATGAATATTAAATTTTTTGGTAACTTGAGTGATCATTCAGTCTGATTGTTAGGTGGTGAATGAGTGAGGGCTGATGTTATTTTTATACCAATCGTATTGATAAATAAATCACATTAAAGAACTTAATATGACCACTATAATATGTTTCATTTATAAATTAGATGACTTTAGGGCACTAACAACTTGCATTGAGGTAGGATAATAATGTCAATGTTATCATATGTCTCGAATGTTAGTGTCTAGGGAGAAGGAGAGTAAGCATAGGCATTGAACTTGTATATGTGTAATAAAATTACATTTAAATTAGTCTAGGTAAGATGGGATGTATTTTCCATCAATATAAAATCTATTTGAATTAAGGGATAGGCCAAGGGGCACAAGATAGAGTGTATGTGAGGATTATAGAAGTGAGTCATATGTAAAACTAAGAGGAATGACCAGGGTCTATGTTTTCCAAGTGTAAAATATTAAGGTGATAAATAATAATAAAATACCATCTATATGTGCTTACTAACTTCACATCTAAAATTATCTCTAGTCTTGTTTCTATGCATATTTATCTTCAATTAAAGGTGTCAAAATCTAAAACAAAATAATTCTTTAAGATGGGCATGATGTATATTACCTATAACTTATTTTTAGATATAGGTTGATACCCTAAATGAGGTCTTGATCTAGGTTAGAGGGTGTGTCATGATACATATACTAATGTGTAGATATCAGAATTTGATTAGTAAATAATGAAATATTCATATTTTGAATAAGGATATGGCCCTATCCCAACTTGGGTCGATTCCTCATATTATGATAAAGATGGTATTGATGTCTAGGTTACTAATAAAAAGAGTTATTTCAAGCCTACAATTATCTATTTTCCAAACATGACATCATCATATTAATCAAAATCTAGGGAGTGAAAATAAGTTTTTTATAATGATTAATATGAGTGTTGGAGATGGTCATGTATCTCCACCTCTCACTCTACTAGAGTTTTAGATTGGTATTGAATATCATGGGAGTATTTTCATTCCAATGTGAGGAATATCATTGAAAAAAATGTTAGTGATCTTGCATCCAAGATAGAAAAGTTTATTGAGAAGGGAGGTAAATAATAAATTGATGAACTAGTTCATTTTGTTAAGAATTTTAACTTGAATAGGCTGAAAATTATATCCATCATTCTAGTCTCCTTGATTCTACTTTTGGATAAAACAACATGTGGATGAGAAGACTTATTATCTAGGACCTACGGGTGATGGTCGGAGTTTGACCAATTTTCATGATGGTGTTAAGATATTTTACTAAGTTTGGTGTTTGTGGTGTCCTTATTGAGGATGGTGTTTGGTTGTTTATTTGGTTTTTAATGTTGGTTTTTTCATTAATACTAGGATGTGGTGGCCGTTTTTTATAATATAATAGCGTTAGCTATGAATTATTCTTCTTACTATGTTTTTGGAGGTTATAATGGTTGTTTGTATGATTGTTTTATCTTCAAATATATAGACTTTTGTTAACATTCATGAAATATTAAAAAAATATTGATTTAGGATTTATAAACTATTTCACCTTGTAAAGTGAGCCATTAAATCTATTTTTTTCATAGGGTCATGAAATTTTGAATACACAAACTTGTAAACTATATTACCTTTATTATTTTAACAATATTGGATCCACTTGACCTGTTCAAGATTGAGAGAGACCTTTAACACTAAATTTTTTATTTTCATGACCCTTTTACTTATACAAGCTTAAAAAACCATTATAAACTAAATGAAAATGTTTTAAAACCCCATAGATCTACTAGGGTTTGAACCTTGTATAACACTAGATGAATCTTCTTGATAAATTCATTGTTTAAAATCATTTGTGTTAACCAAGGTTTTTAAAATTGGTTTTAACTTGTGAAAATTATTTCAAAGTTTTAAATAATAGGCTAGGTTTCAAAACCTATATTTCATTACAAAAACCACTTGGTTGATTCCAAGAATAAATTAATTAAAAGTTCTTGATTTACATTGAACATCTTAGACTTGGAAGATTTTTTCTACGTAAAACAACATAAAAATCTAATTAGGTCTAGAGAAAAACAAAAATTGGTAATTATTCAAAAGGAAACCTAATTTCAACAAAATAGTGAAAAAATTGAAGTTTAAATTTTTAGTGATACTAAATGTAAAATTTCATGAATGAATAATCTGCACTCTATAATTTTTGAAATCCAACATAATAACTTCTACTTTTCATGATACTAGATCCAAAATTTCATGAATGAATAATCTGCACTCTATAATTTTTGAAAGCCAACGAAATAACTTCTACTTTTCCATTCATTCCTTTGATTTTAGTTGCTTTATCCTACATCTATCCTTTTGGTAGTTGTATCTCTAGCTCAAATTGAGAAACTTCATGGAGGATGAATACAGGGGATTTAATACTAACAACCAATAATACACTTTAAAATTGTCATATGCATTTGATAGGTTATAGGTTTATTTGTTTTAGATTTCCTATTTTTTCTTAGATTAGATATATTTATTTAATTTTTTTTAATGAATTAAAGGAGAACATCAAATATTTCATGTGCATTTTAATAGTTAAACTATTGATTATATTACCCTCTTTTTTTAAAAATTAGATTACCCTCTAAAAAATGATGAAATATAGAAGACTTAGTATATATTTATTAATATATTCGCCCTTGGTTATTCTTAATAATATTATACATACAAAATCTATCTATTTATGTTTTCATGCTTGTGTTTTCATTTCTTCAAACTCTCATAGCTTCTTTTTTACATTTTTTTTTTGTCACAAATTTTTAACATGTGTGTGAACTTATTAGAAACTATTACCACTATGTTTTTATAGAAAAAATATTATTATAATTATACATGTTTCCTCCTTTGTACTTATTTATTTGTTTAAAAAATTGAGAGAAATACCTTTTTGAGTTATACACACATTGCCAACCTTCTTTAGTACTATTATTTTGCTTCTTTTATTGTAAGTTATTTCTTTATGTACCTCTCTCTCTCTCTCTCTCTCTCTCTATATATATATATATATATATATATATATATATATATATATATATATATATATATATATATATATATATATATATATATATATATATATATATGATTTTATTTGTTTTGTACACGTATAATATCTACCTAAAACAACCAATGTTTGCATGCCACTTCTTATAAATATGTTTTTTCACCTACAATATTAAATAATGTGTCTTTTCCATATTTAGAGTAGCATTTTGAAATTATCATGTTAAAACCCTAATTTTATTTTATAATAACCAAAATATAGTTAAGTTTTAGATCAATCCAAAACATTACAACCAATAATTTTATTTACATATAATATTTGAACTTACATGTTGGGTTAATCATTTCATTTTCAGTTTTGTGTTCATGTAGAAATATGAAAATGCACACAAAAAAGATCCATTTAAATCATTTAATTTTAATTTTTCAATGCATTCAATAATTTAAAAACACACCAAATAATACATTTAAATCATTTACAATTTTGCATTTTTCTAGAAATTTGAAAATAAAAAAGAATAAAAGCATTTAGCTAATTTAATTTTAGCTTTGCAATCTTTATTCAAGAAAAAAAAAATGATTTTTTTTTCATTCTCATCATTGCATTAAAATAAATTAATTGGTTTCATTCCTACATAAACATGCAAAAGAAAAAAAAAATGATTAATTGATCATTTTCATTTCAAACATTGTATTTCAATTAGATTTATTTGCACATAAACATTAAAAAATCAAAAGAGGAAATAATTTTGCTTGAATTTATCTTGCATATGATTAGACGATTAAAGAACATGGAGTGTTTTAATTTGAAGGAAACAAATAATTCATTTGTATTTAAATATATAAAAATATTTTAAGTTAACTTTAATTTGAACATGTTTTATTTTCTTTATTTACATTAATTTTACATTTTGAAAATAATTAGATAGAAAAAACACACTTTAGGATTTGAAAATTAACAATAAGCTTTAGGATTTTTACCAACACATACATTCTAACATCTTTGGGTGACACTCCCAAAATACATTCATCCATACAAGATTGGATATTTTTCCATTAATGCTCACCTTTATTTAGCCATAAATCACATAAAGCAACATTAACTCCAAAATTCAATGAGAAGTATTTCGTTCAACCATATAACCACATTTAAAAATTGGTCAAATTGAGGATTTAGATCAATAAACTAGATTAGTATAAAATCAAATTTATATGAAGGTCCATTTATTATATCTTAAATTAGGAAATCAACACATTTCATTTGATGTTCCCTCCTTAGTTATAGTCTCATCCCATTTTATTCACATTTATGAATGACATTTCTTAGACAAGATCAATCAAATAAATTTTAAAATTTACCAAGAGTAAATCCAACCTAATATTTTACCATTTAAATAGAGTAAAATTGACCAAGAGATAATTTATCTAGTACTTTTATAATTAGTATATTATAAATCCTTCATTTATATAAACTTAATTGTATTAAACAAACATTAGAATAAGCAGAAGAATCTTGGTGTATGAGAGCATACCCCTCAGTATGCATAGTTCATAATCCTGCAAGAGCTTAAACTTTTTCATAAGTTCATCTGATTTAATGAGCCCAACCTATTAATTCTATTTATTTAGATCATTAGCTACATTTACCCATCATATATTTTAGCTATTTAAACATAACCTTGGGAATTCAAGAGTGTAAGGTTAGCATATCACTTTATATACACAAAAATGTGGTAAACACAACATGAAAAGATTATACTTTGTGATTATCATAATTTTTATTTCTTCCATCTCTCTCCTCTTTTATTTATTATGTGAATGTTCATAAAAACAACAAAATATGTTTTAGAGGATTTTAATAGACCCCTAGGCCTAAAGCCTTAAGAAAAAATGTTCAAACCCAATATGAACCTTCATTATCTAGATGGGATAATTTTGATGATAAAAATAATCAAAGGATTAAAATTCATCCCTTTATTATATATCTATCTCTTTCATTCCATACACTAAAATAAATTTATTTTCGAAAAACTAAGAGACTCCTCGAAGACTTACAAAAAACACCATGATTTAAATGAAATGAATTTGACTAATAGAGGTGGTTTATAGCCTTGAATTTTAACTAGACCTAATACTATCTTAAAACCCCTTAATTATGGTAAAATATTAAGATTAAATCATTACAATAAAATTATCTAGACAATATAGGAGGGAATAAAAGGAATGCAATCACCTCCCTTTTATTCATGATCAAATATCTCCATTCCAATGATTATCAAATAACCTAATGCAAATTTTTATGAAAAATCAAAGAAAAATATATTCATATTGGGCTATCACCTCCTTCATTCCAAACCTCCTACAAGTAAGGCATTCAAATATATCCCTACTTATAATTAAAATGATCTAATATCCACCTTGATGTGATGTATATAAGCCCTAGAATCCAACTAAGTTGCTCATAAATAGGTCTATAGAATTAAGGAATTGTGATAAATGTTAATAACCAAAGCCATTAATATTCCACTCAAATTATTTCAACCCCTACTATCCTCATCCAAATCAAAACCACCTATTTTTGAAATATTATTCATCTTACCAGAAATTGAGGTTTTCTCTCCTACACTACTACCAGTATCATGGGTATGAGTGTGCCTCAAAATATCTCCTAATTGTAATATTTCTAGTTTACCTCTCTCATATATCAATGCAAATAATATGAATTACAACACACTTCCTTATTTCCATCCTTGTAATATATTCATATAATTATACTATCTTCCTATGTCCCACATAATCACATTTCTACTGGTGTTATTCCATCATATGATATGTCTATCCATGTACCACTATTACACTAAATTTTAACTATTTACCCCCATATTTATATATGTATTCCCATCATATGTTATGTCAGGCCATGTGCCACTAGTGCACTAAATTTAAACTATTTACCACCTTATTTATATATGTATTCCAAATACTTGTAGCTAAAAAATCATTTTTCATTTTACTACCCCTCACCAACTCAAGTGATAAGGTTTACCTCTGGTGGTTACATTCTAATAGCTAATCCAACTCTCTCTCATTTCTACTGAGATGATTCTTCGATATATTTTAGCACAATGTGAACTTATGTTGAATACCTTAAGGAACCCATTGATCACATGATTAGAGTAGTTATATTACCTCAACCATTACCTAATCTTCCCAAATATAAGGGAGAGTGAGACCCCAAAACCCACATCAAGGCTTATGCTACTATGATTAGATAACTACTCCCTTGTGATGCAAGAGACATTTTTTTATAAATCTTTAAGGATTTTACCTATATTTTTATTATCATCTTTTTGAGCATTCTATTAGTGACTTTAAACATTTAATTTCTTAATTTTTAAAATCATTTGACATGAACAAGTTATTTTTAATTGACATATAATAATGTATTCATATCAATAAAGTGTTTAGTGAGTCTATTGCCCACTTCATCATGTGGCAGAATCAATCACTCTACTCTTATATCAACATTCCCAATATGGATCAAAGATAGTTATGAGATATCTTCCTCTATTATATTAATCATGAAACTAGGCAAAACATCCAGAAATTCCCTTTTTGATATTATAAATAAATATTGGAAAGTTATTTAAGAATAGGCTAAGCAACATTAGATAATAACCACAAGACTTACAAACCTATTGATGGAGATATTTATAATGTCAAATAATCTACCCATTCACCAGTCATGAAGTTTAAATTGAAATCGTACTAGTCTAATAATATGGACCTATGCTTGAAAATTAGTTATAACATGTGCAAAGGGTATTTTAATAACTAAGAGAGTGTTTGAGAAATAACTGAATTATGGGGATAAAATAATTATGTCCTTTAAAATAATCAAACAAATTAATAGAAATGGTAAACTTTTAATGAAGCTATCAAAATCAACATGAATATTTGTAGATAGTCTTTGTTTAATAATTAATATCATAGTTTTATTGAGTGTTCAATCTTAGATGATAGAGAGAACCTATTAAAAAGGTAATCCCTTGAAGGATAACATAATCTAAAGTTACATTGATTATCAAAAGATCTAATTATATGAATGATAATATTATATATCTTCTTTATTATTCTACTCAAGGAATGAGAAAGAAGAGAAGGAATGACCAAACAAAAATGAATAAGGAAAGAATAAATAAAAACAAACACTAATCTATAAATAAAATTAGATTACATACAAAAAATAACACCATACTAATCGAAAAGTGATATAATAAGGTACTTAAGGTGATATTATAAAAAAACCAACTAATCTATGGTTAGTTAATTAAAATAAGAAGAATACCAATAAAAAAAGGAAAAACAAATATTAAATAAATAAATCAAAATTATAAGCATAAAAAAAGGGTGAACTTGAGTTATAACTTAAAAATAAACAAATTATTTAGAATACTTAAATTTCATAATTAATTTACAATAATTATGAGAATGGAATGTTGTAGATAATAAAAACTCAACAGTCTATCGTAAAATATATGATGTATTATTCATTATTTAGGCATATTAAAAATATAATATGTACATATGATTTTATTATTCTATATTCATAAAAATATTAAGAATACTGGCCATATTTATATAATCAATTTATAAATCAAATAATCAACCTGGATATACCGAATAGTACCAAGTAGGATACTTCACCATTAAAGAATGTGTTTTTTGGGCTTCCTATAACTAATACTAGATTTGAAAAAATTATGACATAATATAAAGTATAGTATAAAACTTGAAAATAATATATCTTGTATGTGTATGAGTTTCTCTCTATTGAATGTTGTCTTTCAAGTCCTTTTAAATCCTTCACTTGATAAGTTAGTTTCACTTTAAGTTATAAGTTAATTTTTAATTAAAATAAATTTAACTTACTTTATTAAAAACTTACTTTATATTAGGTGTAAACACATAAATTTGGTCACAAGTACTTTAAAATGTTAATTATTGACACATTGTAAACCGCATGACTTCCACACAATTACATGAGTCTTATTTGTTATTCTTTTAATCCTTTTATCTATATGCAAGATTGAATTTTTAATACCATCATTGTTATATATAAATTTCAATGATAAATTCTCAACCTACTTAAAATTGCCATCAAATTGTATCTATATCATGACACGTGTCCCTAATTTTTTATAAAATGCATGCCATATGTAGACAAAATATTTACCACACTCTATCCACATAGGCTAGTCACATCCCGCACCAATAAAAAATAGTTTGTGAAATTTAAAATAATATTTTGGGTCTTCTTGTATGTTTCATAAATTTTGATAAAGGAAATTATCAAAATATTCACCTATAAATACACATTGTATTCCATTCATTATCTTCACTTAGAATTCATGAGTTTCAAGATTACATAATATTACACATTAATAAAATCTACCATATTCCTTCAAAATTTAAAATCATTCGCAAGGTACAACCATAAGACATTTCAAGAAAATTACAAATAAATTCAATATATATCATTATCATGTATTAAATTTATTTTTATAGTTGAAAACATATATTCAAGTATCAAAATTTCACATTCACTTTAGTTGGATAATTACATGAGTTTTATTTCCCTCCTTGTAGTATTAGATATATAAGTAATGGTTAATAATCAAGACAGTGATTGAGGTTGGCTCATCCCATAAAATCCCCTATTTTTAATAGTGTTTTAAGATATTAAAACTACCTTAGGGTTTTAAATACAAGATAATCAAAACATAATATTTTATGTAGTATATTTAGAAGTGTGATATCTCAGATTGCTCAATAGAGACATTCATAGAAGGCACAAGGATCAATTTTTCATTATAATTAACTAGGGGAAGTATGTCATCTTTCCCACACGTAGTGGTCATGCCCATAAATATTTTGTCTCTACAATTAATTTGTCATTTCCATAATTCTACTTCTTTCTATATTTTCTTGTTAGTCAGCTATCACAATCAACTTGGATGAGTTTGCAGTCAACACACAAGAATGGATTGGACTATATTCCACTTACAATGAGCATGTCAATAATGAGTCTCTAATCCTATTATTGATACTAAACATGCACAGTCATATCTCTAATTTATTTTCACTATTAGATAATTAGAACAATTAATTTTAATCTTAGTTTGACTGGTATCTTCTAAAAATAGAAAATTTTCATAGTTAGAAAATTATCATAATAAAATTTGTTAATTAATATACATCTTTAGAATTTTGATATTTCCTATTTTTACACCTATAAATACACTAAAAATTTGTTTTATAAAAAATAGGGTAAAACATATTGGTGAGATTGAATTTTTTTTTCAAAACCTTACTTTTCTAATTTAAATTTTTATTTTATTTTTCAAATTTCATTTCCTTTTTCTTTTATTTCATAGAAACTATCTTCTAGTAGTTTTAAAACTCATAGGAGCTATCATTGTGGCTAAATAAATCTTTAGTTTTACCTAAGCCATGGTGTTATCAATAGGTTTCTAATAATCAATCCATATATATATATATATATATATATATATATATATATATATATATATATATATATATATATTAGTTTCCATGTACCTCATAGTATATTAAAAATGTCTATGTTTATTTTTCAACAATAGGAGCCTTTGACTATTTATTCTTTTGGTCAAGCTGTAAGTGGTTATCCCCATGAAATTACTCTCAATGTACCCTACATATAATATAATGGGGATTTAGGAATGGTAGAATCCTCCATAGTATATTATTTATTTATGACTAGGATTAGTATATTTAAGAGCCTAAAAAATAAATGCACCTTTGACTAGTTACACCCTAGATCCTTGTTACATAATTTTAAATCAAAATAAAAAAATAATGAATGCATGTTTCATACATATCTTATTATTAAACATTAATTTTTGCCTTGCTTTCCATGCTACTATTTTCAATCATTATATATACACATTTTTAGAATATAAATATCATAAAAAAGGCTAACATGAATAATGTACAATCTCAAGCCTTCCTAAATACATATTTTTATAATATCTAATATGAACTATTACTTGCCACTACTAGGCACCAAAGGGCATGCATTATTTTTTTCCTTATTCTCCTATACTTCAAGGTTATCTTAATCACCTTAATTTTCCTATTATTCACCCAAGTCTCATATTATATTCCAATATCCATTATCTCAACACTAAATGAGGATGGAACTCAAGTGCCATGTCACAATAAGGGCAATTAACATACTCCTCCAAAACCCCACCACCTCTCATGAGGAAATAAAGTAAACCCAAGGGTTATGATCTCATTTATAAAGTTATGATTACCACTAATAAAATTTATATTTTGGATCTATTAAAAAGATCAATAATTTACAAAGATATTTTTTACAATGCTTTGCGTGTTACAACTCTCCCTATTGATACATAACCAATGTCATTTTATTATATCATTAATATAAACAAGTATGTCAAAAAGGTAATAAAATTAAATAATGAGTACTTACTTCTTAAACACATTATAGATCAAGACGTTCCTCTATTCATTCAAGCTCAAACACATGGAAAGATAATCAAGCATGTGTTAGTTGACACTAGTTCAGGAGTAAATATTTCCAATTTTATTATCTTAAAATAATTGGGTATAAATATGAACATTAAAAAAATACAAATATAAAATTAGATGATTTAATACTCGTCATATAATATAAATATTCTTTGTCAGACAATCAGATCCATCACATTAAACTTACTAATAGGCCCAGTAACACTATAAGTTACTTTTAGGGTGATCTTGGATTCATGATATGGAGGTTGTACCCTCTACATTACATAGTTATATCAAATTTATAGATTATGGATATGAATAATATCTTGAAACAATGATACACCTTTCATATACTATAAAATGACTCAATAACAATTTGAAGATCATTCTATTATACCACCTGCACTACCAATCACACTTGATCACATACTTACATATGAGGTAGGCGAGTCAAGCATAGAACATGATAAGTCATAATAAAAATCATTGAATAAGATACACAAAAATATTTACCTGTCACTAAATAAGAAGAGAAAACAATATATCTCCCTCTTTTGGTCAATTTTGAATATCTTAATTACATAATTATGCATTGGTATGATAGTGATAATGTTGATATGTAAGATCTAATAGATGGAAAGTTAAAAAAGTGCAATTTAAATAATGTTTATTTATAATAAGACTTATTTCATGCTTTGTTCACATTTGTGGGAGTATGAACATATCAATAGGATTTAGTAAAAAATGGATAAATCAAATTTATTATGGAGGCATAATATTTTAATGACAAAATAAAAGGTATAGTTCAATATAATTGACATAATCAGAGTGCCAATACTTGTTTAAATATTAATTCACATCAACATTATGAAAAAATACAATTTTTATGTCTAAATGTTTAATCATTTGAAGACAAAATTCAAACTATTCTCAATATTCATCACACTATAGTTAATCATGAACATGTATAAACCAAATAAAGGACAAATTATGAACAAGACACATTATCAAATGAGCAGATCAAAAGGACCCAATTACAAGTATAAATTTTATAGAAAGAAAGGACATATAAAGATAATGTATAATGGGAACAAATTTAAAAATAACATTCATTACAAGAACAAACATAAAAAGACAATTTTAAAAAACAAAATAGAATTGATCATGAAAACATCTTTAAAAAAATTCAAAAAAATAACAATAATAATCAAGATACACCTAATAAGGCTAT
This sequence comes from Torreya grandis, assembly GCA_037957365.1. NCBI lineage: Eukaryota > Viridiplantae > Streptophyta > Pinopsida > Cupressales > Taxaceae > Torreya > Torreya grandis. The sequence goes on from JARHVA010002070.1 coordinate 1,510,674, forward strand.
AGTGTTTCTAAAAGAGGCAACCAAAAAAATTCATCATATCTAGAGCATTTGATTCTTAGTCTCCACATTGATGGTAAGAAACATATAAATGTTGAAAAAATTTCTTTTCATGAGGCTAATGTATGTAGAATGACACTTTTTCAATAATTTGGGTATGATAAATGAAATTTGGGAAATATTATCAGGCCTAAATGTTGCATTGAATCTATTTAGTTTTTAATAACACTTGGGTCAAAAACATGCTCCATTACATCTCACATTTACCTTACATTAGATCTATATAATTAAAAATTGGTAAAATCATGGATAAGAGTAATGGGGACAACATTGGGCAAAGATCATGATTTTGTCACATTCAAACATGAATTTTTAATGGTAAAAATCTAAAAATTAGATGATTCCATGAAACAAGATAAGATAAAAGACAAAACTTTATCATTTATCATTCCAACGGAAGTACACCATACAACATATGTAAAATAAAAAGACATCAAAAATGTCATTAATACATTATGGGGTAGTTGGATTTACCTATATAGATACAAAAAATGATCATAAAAATATATTTGAATCATAAGATCATGAATATAATCATGATTATGTGGAATATCAATATGAAACTCTTGAAAACATAAGGCCTATGAATCACTATCCCATCCCAATTGGTGGTTTAACATAGAATTGAGAAGGTGATTAGATATGTTATGCAATAAATCCATGGGAACCTCCTATTGACCAAGTTATCAATTAATCCACCACACTTTCCATTGTGCTAAGCTATATTCATCCTCTTTATTCTTATTATACTAACATGTTAGTATTTTTTTAAATGTAATTTTACTCTCTGATGGTATATCTTGATTCAAACATCCATAAAGGTTATCCTACAATGCACATCTCTTATAGTACACTACTTCAAAAAATTTGAATATCAATTATACACACATACTTTGATCTTACATGATTACATACTCTTATTTGTATATACTATGCAGACATTAATTTTCTCATACTGAGGGTATTCATATTCATATCTCCACATACAATATTAAGGTACATTAATACATTTCCCACATATAGTGGGGGCATATTTCTTGCTTTCACTCTATCCACATCACCATGTTATCACACTTACTACACAATATACCTTGACACATGTTTTAGAATATTTTCATCAATCCCATTTCTTATTTTTTCAAATCCTTTCCTTTTCAAATATTTTAAAAATATAAAATATAATCAAATTAATTATTGTAAAAATACAAAAACTATCAAAATATTTCAAAAAATGGAAAATCAAAACCTTAGCATGACAAAAGTTGCTAGTTTAATTCTTTGCATATGTTATTTATCACATATTTTACAAGATAACAGATTAATTTTTTTAAACACATGCATTTCATTAGGTATATGAGTGTATGCAAGACACTCATTATATATGGAATATTATATATTAGATTCCATTCTACCTAATGGCTATGAATACATTGGGGGTATCTAATTCTATAGGTTACATTACAATAGGTTATATCTATCTATGATTTCAAATGCCATATTGAGCTACATATTTTACAAAGGTATTTCTATCCACTCATATCTTACACTGTGCTACATGAATATGTTGAGTTGATATAATATGAATTTGATACGTATGGATATAATATAATAGTTTTCACTTTTTTTATGTTCATTAGATGTTGTTTACTTATTACGTGATAAACTAAACATTTATTTCTTATTATGTGTGGCCCTTGGCCCTTGTGTGAAAACATTTATATGATTTTACTCTTGGTATATGTGACATTTGAACATGTCTATTGCTAGTGTCCCTTACCCCTATGTTTTATGAGACACTTCTAAATGTCCCTTATTTGTAACATTCATAATGTCCTTTGTCTACAACCATTGGCCTTGCTTGTTATGACATATTCATTTTCATTATATGCATCCCTTGGACTTATTGTATGCAATTTTATGACATCAAGTGACATTGTGTGTTATGATTTATGTGCTTGATTAGTGGTTATATATACATATCATGAACTTTTACTCCATAATCTACCTTAGAAATGGTTACTTCACAACATGCCTCACTACTAGTGGTCAAATTTGAAATTTTCCTAGCCCATCTAAGGGATCCAAACCCATAAGAAAAGTACATATTAAAAAATGGCCATAAAAAAACTTAAAATCCATTAATTATGTGGAAATAAAGTGCATAGTCATTATTAAAATGACAATAAAAGGGTGTACTTTAAAAATCCCCATCGTCAATCTCATCAGTGACTACCAATTTAATGCTTGCATGGTGAATAGTCATGGCCTATGCCACTTGAAAGGTGAATTGACAAATAATTTAACTACCCAATCCTAGTCTCCCAGTACCCATTGAGGACCACTATTAATGGCATTTATGTGACACAAAATTCCTAATCCCACATTCTTATAACACTTTAAGTTGTTTAAAAATATTGGCTAATGAAATATATAAAACTTGTAGTGGCTATTGGGAGTGGTTTCATAGGCTTAGAGTTAGGGTTACTCTATCTCTCATAAGTCACAAATTCACAATTCATTTATGCAAGGCTGTTTACTATGGACTCCAGAGTATTCACCAAACTAGTATACATTTCTAAGTGTGAATTATGGAGTATTAATCAAACAATTAGATTTATTTAAAGATGTCTATGGAGATTGATTATAATCTACAAATCTAGGTAAATACTAAACCTCCCCAAATTTTTAAACAAGTAAATGAACCATAAAACATGTAGGTACATCTTAAATTAAAAAGAAGTGTTATGATAGATATTGACAACATAGAAAGTAGTTTACATGGAGGTTTTTGTCATAGAGTCATAACATTATATTAGGGTTTAATCTAGATAAGATTTTATTTAGTAAATTAGGGTAGTCAATTATTTTCAAACCATAAAAATATAAAATTATGTAGGTTTATAAATTTATCTTGAATATTAGGAGATCTAGTCACTGGTGATAGTTTTTAGAATGCTGAATTTTGAACTAGAACATCACCAAATTATTTCCTAAGAAAAACCTTACCAAATTTTAAAAAATTTGAACATAGGACCTAGACCATTTTAGGTAGTTTGGGTCTTTTAGGGCACTGAGTGTTGATGAGTGTAATTTTGGGTATTTTGAAATATTTTGTTTATATTATATATATAGTTTCATTTTCATATATATTTATATTACTAGTTTTTAGTATATATATATATATATATACATATATATATATATACACACATATATATATATACATATATATATATATACATATATATATACATATATATATATATACATATATATATACACATATACATATACATATACATATATATATATATATATATATATATATATATATATAGTGATATTGGTCTCTTAAAATACACACACACACACACACACACACACACACACACACACACACACACACACACACACACACACACACACACAATGTATGTATAATTTTTATATAAATTTATAATATTAATTTAAATTTAGAATCAATATTGGTAATTTTCACTCAAGAAGGTGAATAAACTGTGGATTGGTTTTATATATTTATAATAATAATTTACAATGAGAATGGAGATTGGTAATTTACACTTAGGAAGGTGAAAAAACTATGGACAAACAAGTTAACAACTATAAACTATTGACATTTAAACATGGACATATATTTTCTTATACTTTAAGTTAAATTTTATATTTATACTTTCAAGATCTTTGAGAGTGGTTTCAAAAATCTAGTAGCTAAAATGCAAATTATATATTTTGGAGGGTTCTATTGGATTTCAAAATTATCCATATTTTAGGGTTTTAGGATTTTAGACTTAGCCATACCTCAGGATTCTAAGATTTCAGGGAGGCATCATAGGAGGCAAATAGATAGACACTCTATATAAGTTGGACTAATGGTAAGAATTATACAAATCTACAATAATATTGTGAAGCACCTTGTCCAAGGGAGAGATTGAGGATCAATGGATTAATATTCAAGGTAGTTATTCCTAACTCTTGATCCTCTTTATTAAATTAGATATATTTTCATTCATTAGCTTTTATGTTTCTCTCTCCATGCATTAGGATTACCTCTACATTGACTTTAGTAGATTTATTCTATGCATGTGTAGTTTTATGGTTATTAACCCCATTTTGTGCCACATGATTTGGTGAGTAGAAGGTTAGATTTTGATTTACTTTGTCATTTAATTCTTAATAAAGAAAACATAAGACCTAGCTAGGGTTATCGCATGGTGTTGCTTGAATAGAGTCTTTATAACCCTCTCTAGTGATATTATTGTGGTAAGGGACCCCTTGCTTAGGTCTAGTTGATCCATATTGGTCATGAAACCAATTGTATAAATGTACCAACAAGTAGAAGGGATAGTTTGATTTATATTCTCTGAGGTAGGATCAATTCATATATTATCTTCACTTTCCATCATATACACTCTCCATATGTTTATATTATACTTCATGATTCTATATTTATCACATGATGTAATTAACTCTTATTTTGAGATAATTGACTTATAGGCTACATTTCTCATTTCAAAATAGGGGAATCACAATGAAATTGTATTAGAGATTCATGCCTTTGTGAATAAACAAATATAAAATTTTGGAAAAAGTATGATTTTTAAAGATACCAAGGACATGTTATCAAAGATTTAAATTAATGAAAAATATGATTCCATAACAAAGTAAAGGTTTTTAAAATATTTAAAACAATTCATAAATCAAGTATATCATAAATATTGGCACAATAATACATATTATGGTGGCATATGGCATGCTTATGCACTCACTTTTCAAATAATCAAATAAAAAATTATACATAGTTGAATGCATATGCATGGTCATATGAAAAAAATTTATAGGTTGTAAATATAGTTACAATTGAGCATATAGGTGAATAACATTATATATAATGTCATAGATTTAGGGGCCATGATAATTATTTATGCTTACATTTTCATAAATCAAAGTTAAAATTTTCAACATTCAAAGTTTCAAATTTTAAAGTTGCAAGCTCAAAATAAAATTATCTATTTTAGATGAAAATATATGAAAAATGAATTCATTATGGGTGGAATGAATATTATTTGTTATCTCTCAAACCCTAAAAAATACAATTTAGATCCATATACAGTGGTGTAATTTGAATCTATTATGGGTAATGTAAATTGAGGTTTAGTGACGTTCAGTGGCCATGAAATTAATTTAGGTGAATCCATTTTATGGTTCTATCTTCAATTTTAGATGATGTATGTTTGTCTCTAGTAAAACTCAATGGCCATATAACCACTCCTAGTGAATCCATCATGGTTCCATATTTTTGTATTAGTACATTATGTACTATTTTTCATTCATGAGAGTTGGAATATTGCATCTTTCCAACTCAAGAGCTTGATTTATTATTCAAAATTTGGACTTGATCACTCTCAATTTACCATTGGTTAAAATTATCCATGTTATTCAATAAGGGGACATAGTTATCCCTAATCAATTATAGATTACTATAGACATTATTTATAAATTATATATCACCTCAATCTTATACACTTGACAAACTCAAGCCTTGATTTTTACTCTCAAATCTAAACCTTTCTCGATTTTTGAAGTTTCATATTTGATCTATCTTATGCCCCTTATCCTATATCTTAGTCCAACCAATCTTATATTGATGACCCAAAACTTCTATCTTTCCTAGAATGCTTAAAACCTATTTATCTTCCACTTCTACAAGTTCTGAGTCTATACCTATTTTCCTACTCCCTAGACACTAATATCTAGGACATACACCTACATCGATGCTAGTGTCTTTCATTGATGTAAAATTTTAGAAGTACAATCACTGAGGGGGGGTTTGAATTAGTGAGCCCACATAATTTCAACTTCAATTATAATTTATTTAAACTCTTAATCATTTAATATATACATTCATGAGGCATACATCACTCATATTAATAAAAAATAAAGACAATGCAAGATAAAACACATAACATGTCATATGTGGGAAACCCTTTTGGGGAATAACACCCACTGGAACTTGTAATTAGACTACTATCCTATAAAACTAGAACTAATTTAGACCAACAAGCTATTGACCAAGAAACTACAATTCTTGTTTTTATTGAAACGACAATCCCACAAGGAGATACTACACCTATTTAGCTAAGCACCCACAACAACTAGACTTTTAGCAAGTTTCAACTTGGAAGGAGAAAAAAACCCCCTAGGCAACTAACCACCCAACTGAATACCTTGAAAAACTTCACCTTTGAAATAATTATTTAACACCTAATGATGTAACTCTAATTATTACTCTTCACCTTCAATCAACACTCCCTATTGGCCAAAACACATTACATACTTGAAATAATACACAAAGATCAATTAGGACACATTACATATCGCAACTAATTGCACTCTTCAAATTTGCACACTCAATGCATCCTTCATAGTAATAACTCTCTCACAAATTTAACAACATGACCAAATTGTCATACACATAGTCCACACATAGATCTACCTCTCAGATCAATCACCAAGCTCACATAGTCTTCACCTTTCCTTCACTCACACTTAAATAGTAAGAGTACTATTATACCAATAGAATTATGACCAATAGGTCATACTAATACTTTTAAAATTTATCTTATCATAAACTCATCCACAAGGCACTCTACCCTATTTCACTCAATAATTCACACACATAATCCTCTCTCAAATAACCTCTTGAGCATACTCACCCATTTTGCATTTTCTAGTCTTATTAGGTCCAATGA